>JAOSBN010117796.1:0-35959 GCA_027563595.1 Erythroxylum suave | reverse complement strand
ATACCGCTGATTGAGATATATAACCTCAGTGTATAACCCTCCAGAATACTGGCAACCTTCAGACCCTGTACTGCACCGAACCCTCTTTCTGCTTGGGGTCTTAATACTTGCTCACACACACCTTGTCACCCACCATGTGTCCAACAGTCGACGAAGCTCCCAGCAATGGAGTGAATGGTCACGTAAACGGTCATACCAACGGGACTAACAGCACCAATGGTGTCAACGGGCATTCAAATGGTAGTCATGTACACCATCGCACCTATACGCACCGACTAACAAAACACAGGTAATCACCCAGGCTATACGGGCATTTCTCCTGACCACCCACCCGCTCGTCCACGAAACACAAGAAACCCATACCAGCCAGTTGGCGATTTCTTGTCCAATGTCTCCCGTTTCAAGATCATCGAGAGCACGTTAAGAGAGGGAGAACAATTTGCCAACGCATACTTTGACACTAAGACCAAGATCAAGATTGCCAAAGCTCTCGACGAATTTGGTGTCGACTACATTGAATTGACGAGTCCTGCTGCGTCCGAACAGTCTCGTCAGGACTGCGAAGCTATCTGCAAGCTCGGTCTGAAGTCTAAGATCCTCACACACATCAGATGTCACATGGACGATGCCCGGATCGCTGTTGCTACAGGTGTCGACGGTGTTGACGTGGTTATTGGCACATCATCTTTCTTACGAGAGCACTCTCATGGTAAGGATATGACGTATATCAAGAACACCGCAATCGAAGTCATCCAATACGTCAAGTCCAAGGGCATCGAGGTGAGATTCTCGAGTGAGGATTCGTTCCGGTCCGACTTAGTCGATCTCCTTTCATTATACGCGGCAGTCGACAAAGTTGGTGTCAACCGAGTCGGTATCGCAGACACAGTTGGATGCGCCACTCCCAGGTGTGTAGCAAGCAATTCCTGGCCATGAATCCATTATTGATTTGTTCTAGGCAAGTCTATGATCTTGTGCGGACTCTACGAGGAGTGGTGTCTTCAGATATTGAGGTGCACTTCCACAACGACACAGGCTGCGCGATCGCCAATGCCTATTGCGCACTAGGTCAGCCGAAAAATCCAACCATTTGATATATAACTGACGATAGCAGAGGCTGGAGCAACGCACATCGACACGTCAGTCCTTGGAATTGGCGAGCGAAATGGAATCACATCTCTTGGTGGTCTCATGGCTCGAATGATTGTGGCTGATCGCGACTATGTTCTAAGCAAGTACAAGCTCGAGAAGATCAAGGACATCGAAGACTTGGTGGCCGAGGCCGTTGAGGTGTAAGTCTTCCTGACAACTCCGAAATCTAACCCAGGCACCACTTTTTGACCCAATCTTTTCAAACCTGTCCTTCCGAGTCCTCTCTGCTAACCTGTAATTTTCAGCAACATCCCATTCAACAACCCTGTAACTGGTAAGCAGCAATTCTGACTTTGATTATGAAAAATGCTCACTAGATGATAGGCTTCTGCGCTTTCACACACAAGGCTGGAATTCACGCCAAAGCTATCCTGGCCAATCCGAGCACATACGAGATTATCGACCCTAGAGATTTTGGCATGAACCGTAAGTTTTTCATTCACTAGACCTGCAGTATATCAACGTCCTCTGGTTGCAATTCTGACCAATTGAATAGGCTACATCCACTTTGCATCAAGATTGACGGGCTGGAATGCCATCAAGAGTAGAGCCCAGCAGCTCAACATTGAAATGACCGATGCTCAATACAAGGAGTGTACAGCTAAGATCAAAGCATTAGCCGATATCCGACCCATCGCTATTGATGACGCTGATTCGATCATCCACGCATTCTACCGAAATATCAAGCACAACTTAGACGAAGAGATTGAGCTGCCGAATATGACAGCAGCTGAAAGGAAGAAGCTAGCAGCACAAGAAGCTGAGCTCAATGAAGTACCAGAGAAGAAGAAGCTGGACCAAGAGGTCAGAGAACAGATGGCTGTACAATAAGCTTTAGAAAAGGCACAGGTCAACGTTAGGAATATGAATGCCTCATATTCATATGCAATGTCAGTATAAATCGGTACTCGACTAGTGGAAGGACAAGCTCGATCATGCCTACCATTCATGGCGTTATTGAAGTTCTAATGGCTAACGGCCCTATACCATCTCCCGGCCTCTCCTTCTTTCGCACCAAACCTGTGCTCCCATCAAGCTCTGGACTGCTGCCTCTATCCTGCAAATTCTTTTTCTCTTCGGGGTAGATACCCTCCACTCCACGAATTTCGGATGCCGTTGCTCATTGAAGGTTACTTACGAACGTATGGTGCTAGTGTACCGTCGGTGGCGCGATGTGCAGGTCCGATATGGGCGTGTCTCTCTGCGCGTGAGATTTGTTACCCAGCTGCGAGTGTTTCTACTCCTAGTGTTCGCGTTACTAATACGGTCAAGCGTCGTATGGCGCATGTTGTATGATCTTTTGAGAGTTCTCTTGTGCCAGTTCGATGCTGTCCTTATGTCAATGGCCAGACCCCACGCATTGATTGTTCGAATCGAGAGAGGGCACGAGAAAGTGCGAGGCCCCCAATATTTGAACCGAGTCGACCACCAAATTAAACCTTAAACCCTTGCGAGACGTGCAGACTGTGCAGCGCGTGCAGACATGACACTGACCTCATAGGGTTAGACTCCAACGCAAGTGACACGGATCGCGCCGAAGGGCATGGCCAGCCTGCGCGGCGATCGACAAAGAACTTCGACCGTCAGAACCCAAGACGACCAGTCTCTTACGAGGCCCCAACCAATCTAGAGAGAACAACAAGAATTGTATGGGGAAGGGCAGATTCTTCGAGGCCTTGTTGCGTATGCTACGTGTAATTGAAGAACACTTGGAGCGAGGGCCAGGATGGAGGAGTGGGATGTCGGATGACATCTCCGGTCAATAAATATTTTTGTCAACAGCGTAGAAGCTAAGATATCGCTGACGCTGTCAAAGATTCGACTGATCATCCAGCAGTTCTTCAGCACGATGAGGCAGTTCTTGGTTGTGAACTCGACCCCAGGGATGTTTCTCAGGCTATCGTTGTCCTTCTCTACACGAGCGGTGCTTACAAAGTGGATTTTGTGTCACTCATCATGTACGTTTGGAGGCGATCACCTGTCAACAGACCGCACACCCGCCTAGGAAAACCTCAAACGGCACGACACAGATGCTGGAACAAGCCATTGACCGAGGTCTTGAGCAATGCTGCGGGTATCAAGGTCTCCAACATGGGCATCGCGGTTTCACAACCCGTCGCACGCCGAGAATGGATTTAACAGATACTTGCCGAAACCTTTACGTGGTACACACCTGTGGACGCAAACGGATACAAATACTCTTCTGGACAGAGTAGATACAGCACTTACAAAGACTGACACAACTCAAGAAAAGGCTTGCACGTTCCGCTATCAACGTTGGTTATTGTAGCTGGCGCGGGAGATGGGCTGCAGGGCATCGTATGTTTGGCGCTTATGTGTTCCGTGATACGCCATCCTCACAATTTTTCCACACTCCTATCCGCCGGCAATTCAAATCGTGGCCGTCCATCAGCCTCCAGGATTTCGCGGCCTCCTTTCTCACCGCCATGGATGGCTGGACCTCTTGTCGGGGTGATTGGACTGACATAATGTGTTGGACTGTCCAGCTCGCTGTAACCGTGTCTTGAAACGCCTGCTTCAGAAGCCTTCCAGTCCGTCACCACGGTCGGTGCTTGTGACTCGAAGGATCTGCGGCAGGCATGATTGTCGTTCTTGTGAATATTATGCGCGGCTCTCATGCTGAAGAACACCAACAGGACCACAGTACACATCACGATCATGAGTGAAACGGCGAGCCATTTCATCGCTGTGTTTACGTTGCAAGCTGTGCGTGTCCGTGCTTGATCCGAGTCGGCCAGCCATGGGGAGATTTGACAGGAGAAGCTGCCCAGAGTGTAAGTACCATTGACGATGGAGAAGCTCTCCACTTGGGACGTCAAGACAGCGTAGTATGGTGTGAAGACGTCTGAAGAGTGATCGCTTGAGAAGGTGAGTGCGACATCAATGACGGAAGTAACCAGCAAGAAGACGGCCGGGTAAACAGTCGAAGTTAGACGCTGAAAAGTGTGTTTCTGACAGTATCAGTAGAGATCTCGAGATTGTTGCTTGTCTGACCTACTAGGTATTTACTATGCAGGTCGTGTCTGATGTTGACATACCCACACGCAAAGCTGAGTAAGACAGCCAGACTCGCTGTGGCGATAGTGAGGTAGTAGGGAGCCATGTCCAGATGGTCTGGAATGAATCTTAGAAGCCTTCCCTGGTAGGCAGGCGGTATGTCTACATGACCGAGACCATGCCATGTGTCCCACAAGAAACGGTAGCGGACTAGGTAGGCGGAAGTTGCGAGGAGAGCGACAGAAACCCCCATCGCAAAGATCGAAAGGATAGCAATTGCACTACGTGCTAGGGACGTGAAGGAAATCTGCTGCACAGAAGAGGTTTTGTCCATCGTGGCTGCTGTCACGAGTGACTGTTGTGTCGTGGTCGATGAGGATCACACGGAGGTAGATCGAGAACGCAACAGATGGTATTGCCAACTGGTACCTTTGTCGTTGACAGATCAGGGAGGGAGCGGTACGCCACAAGCATTGTGGTGATCGTGCTGATCTTGACGCCGGCGTTTCTATTCATGTCTCTTTCCCAGTCTTGCAGACTCGATGGCTCCAGAACCGGCACTCGGCAGGTCACTTTGAAGTCTAGCGAGGTCTGACAAGGCTATCAGGTAGAAGGCAGGCACAGCAGTTCCGGCTTGGCATGTATGTAATCATTGAGTAGTGGCTGATCATCCTCCGCCGAGCCCTGGGGAAGGAGTGATGGCTGATGTCATGATGTTAGATTGGGCTTTGCAAAGGGGGACTACATAGCCAGAAAGGTTACATCGACAGCGAGACGGTGGCTTCTCAAACAAACCTACAAAGCAAAGCATTCAGCACGGGGGGTTCCAGCAGTCCGGTGCAGCCTCTACACAGAACTGGTGCGCCATTGTTAGTAGCGCTTGAGACAGTGAAGTCATGAGTCAACAATCGGCGGCTGCTACACTGACGCAGAACTTCCAATAGCATTGATGATCGTGCTTCACAGCGATTCGGCACTCAAAGTTCTATCATATTGATCTATCTGTTTCTATGTTAACACCAGTCTTGATGCTGTAGCAGCTGTATGTATGCCATCTACAGCATCTGCTCAACCAACGAACAACATGCGAGCAAAGACGACAGCCAATGCCACAACAGAAGCGCCTTCGAACTTTGCATGGCGCACGCCTGCGCCCGTATTGGCAGCTGACTCAATCGGCCCCGCTGCTGCCGAACTTGTCGAGGGGGTGGATGAGGGTAAGCCAGCGCTGGAGGCGTCAAGCTCACCCTGCTGGCACCTAGATCCTTGCAGACCGAGTTTGACACAGTAGTTTCCATCGAAATTCGAACCGAAAAAGCTGCTAGAGACGTAAGATATGGGCACAGATGTCGTGCTGGGCGTGGCGGTTGCAGCGGACGCTGATGTCGCCGTACTGCCCAGGTAGGTGACCGTGGCGGTGATCCCAGTTTTGGTGGTCAGTGAAGATATACTCGCCGGATGAGTCGCAGGACAAGTGAAGAAGTCCGCGCTGCCCCGATGGGATATCGTCCCATATTGACCAACATACCAGTTCGAGTCTGGTGAATTGCCTGGCGCGCAAGTCATGGCTACTAGAGGGAAGTCAGTTTCATCTTCCCGCAAGTAGTGTTAGTTCAAGAGCACTCACTAGCAAAGGTGCAGAAATCTCCAGCAGTGGTGGCCATCGACCCGTTAGGGTATACAATGTACTCGGTCTCGCTCAGACTGGTTGTGGCAGGACCTGGGTATCGAAGGCCATTGTCCAGGGCGAAGAGAGCACCGCTTGTTGATGTGATCTGGAAATGACCACACGTATTGTTGCTTTGCGCGCAGGTGGTAGAGGCGGAGGCCAGGACGAGTATCGGGAGAGAAGATCTATACATGGTGAAGGTCGTTTCGCGCAGAGACTCTTGAAAACGACGTCTTGTCCTTGGGAATGGGAGAAGTTCCGCGATCCGTCGCTCTGGAGTTGTCCTGACAAGATGTTGGCAATATTATCGAAACAGTGACCATCGCTTTATATCTCATGGTCGAGCGTTGTACAAGCATTGTGCTCGCTCAATCGGCTCGGGACTGACGTCTGTAATTTGTGACAAGACCATGGTAGCAGTCATAGTGTCTCATGAGCCTGCCTTCTCCGCCCTGAGCATAGCTAATCTCCGTGTGTCAAGAATAGCTACCTAATGAGTAATGAGGTGGACGTGCGTCGATCAGCCAAGAATAATGGTTTCGGTCTTGACAGAGGTTGTCCAGAGAAATGTTACATTATGACCCAAAATAGTAGCAGTAGCCAAAGGCATTGATCTCATCATGAAGAACTGCTGAACTTATACGCCTCTCCGCAAGCAGACAAAGCAACGTACCGAGAATTTGAGCTTTGTCGTACCAGGCAGTCTTTCGATAGCGCGAAGATCGCCACTGGCTCACGATCAAAGACGGGATGCGTATGTCCCTCTGGTTTCCGAATCTCTGCGTCTGCTGGCCACTACATCAATCCATAGTGAGGACATGATAGTGGCCACTCAATGCTAAGAAGACTTTGAGATCTCTTTGGATTCGAGTATCGTGCGAACGTTTTGTTTCCTGTGATACCGTGCTTGTACTCACCTATACAGTTGAACTCTTCATCAAGTGCTGTTCATTTGTTATTGATGTTTGTGCGAACGGCGATCCATTCAATAGCATGCTCGCATCACATCAGCGCTACCTATTCCGATCTGTTCAATTGCATCTCTAACAAGCGACCAATGCTCTGCCAAGTTCTGTGATAGCCCTCGTCACTAACACTGAAACACGATAATGGTAATTGCAGAGTCGACTATGCTCAACCCATTCACATTATCGCACGGAGTGCGATACACGACTATTATCATAGAAACCTAGTGATCAGATTGGCGGATCGATGCACGAGCCCCACATGACATGGATCGCGGCAAGAAGCTATCATGTAGGCAATGACACGCATCCGAAAGAAGTCCAGATGGACTAGGTCAAGTTCTCCTTATATTCGAATGGTAAGCTCATTCTCTTGGAATGACTTCGATGCTAGTCTCGATTGTATCGCATATGTATAAGACCGTCAAGCCGCTTCTGCCCCTAAAGCGCAAGAAGATGTTAAAAATCATTAGCCATTTGTGCCAAATTCCCTTTTTGGAGAAGATGGGGACGACAAATATGAGGCTGACTCGACTGGATTCGCAGAGTGTGCCTTCCGAAACGCCTTGCAAGGCAGACAGGGCGCTGGCACAATACCGTGATCATGATATATGTTGCTTGTCCTTCTGAAATGACTTTTCAACGCGCAATTGATCTCGACTCATACTAGACTCATTATTTCAAAAGAGTTGTCATGGAGCAAGTACCCACCTTCTCTTCTTACAGAGATCACATCGCAGCCTTACTACAAGAACAGCCAGAACTTACCTGGCTGCAAGACTTTCTCAATCAGACTGACACCAAACATGGTAGCACCAAGGTATTCATCTGCGATATCATAGACACTTTACACGTCCGAGAGTGCAAGAATTGCAGTGATCTAAACTCTTCGCTTGAAATGGCTGATGCCAAAGCTGATGTTACTGTCAAATTGGTCATCGTGTGCTATACTGAGATCGAGGAAGTTGATCGAGATGTCGTCGATGTCGTTGCTCATCACTTTGATCTTGACCCATATCTACTGATTCAACATTTCCGCCCGTCCTACCCCGAGTTTGGTGATCTCGAAGAGGAAGATCGATTTATCATGGACTATCCTGCGGCTGCGCTCAAGGGGGTGTGGCCAATCATCAGTCAGTCGAGTCGCGGTTACACTCTACGAGACACTAAATCTGCTGTTCTATCCTTCCGCAACTTTGGAGCTTGCATCGCAGCTGGTAACAAGCATCACTCAAACAACAGTAAGTGGTCGACACTGTTGTCTTTGCGGGAATTCTTCGAGCTTAACAACTCATTAGATATTCTGTTCATACGAGAGGACCGAGATACCCTGGCTCATCATTTTCTATCGCATTCTCCAACAGCGCCAAATGAGACTGATAGGATCAGAGCTCAGATTCTATTGCCTATGGTCAAAGATCATATCTTGGAAGCACTCGTTGTCTCCATTCGGGAGACAAAATCCAGAAACAGCGCTTCATACGCTAACCTCTTATTGCTCGTCGTCGAGAATTTTGTGGCTATCGCGTGTGCAGATGGGCAGACAGTCCTCCGTTATGTGACAGCCAATTTTGATCTCATGGTTCTCGAGAGTGATGAAGGCTGGGGATACAACTACTACTTATTTGCAACCTACTGGCGCATATCAGCTCTGAAGCACAGAATCTTAGGTATTGAACTGTCCATGTCGCAGGAAGCAATAGGCAGCTCTTTCACTAGAGTCCTCTGCGTCCTTGAATCTTTGTGTCAGAACCTCAAGGAGATGCGAGATTGGGCAAACATCGAAAGACAAAAGAATCACGATAGAGACTCGAGCAACCTCATGAAGAAGCAGCTGATAGATGCGGAAAAGTCCATCAAGACATCTGCACAGGTCGGTCGACTCAGTCAGCTTGCCTACATCTTCCTACCTTTACAACTAACAACGTCAATATTAGGTATGAACCTTAAGATGTTCGGATCAGGGACACTGGCTTTTACTACATTCACTACCATACTTGCTCTGGTCGGATCACTTGCAATGTTTGCGACTGTGCTTTCCGCTCCATGGCTGATCAAAGCGGCTTCGCGAGCTATTTCTGCACGTCCATACTCGACTAGGGTCGCCCTCATCTTTACTCTATTCTGTTTGACACATTCTGAAGAGTGTGCTGATAGATTATGGTCAGATACCGGCATAGAGTACGATGTTATGACGTTCAGGGGAGACCACAAAGGTCCAAGAACTGTTGGCGCTTACGGCTGGGAGGAGAAGCGTCAAGCTCTGACACGTGAACTTGGTAAAGGACGATTCTTTGGAAGGTCCTGGAGTTCCCGATTGACTGAACTGTACCAGATCATTGACGCTCCCTTGTGGGGCAGGTCTGACCCACTTGGCCCGGATGGGCGGTCTGTAACCACACAGGTGACAGCAGACGTGTGAAGTCTCCTTGCGTGCTGTATTCGGATCTTGCATGTAAACTGGGCCGAGGCTAAGTGTGGATGGAGAGCTTGTCAATTCGTAGTAGCTTTACGCTGTTTTCTCGCTCCTCACACTTTCCTGGAGCTTAATACACGGTCACGACTCGGTGTCGGATAGCGGCCAGACAACTCAAATCCTACAACTTGTACTTCCATATTGCCTGCACATATTGCGATAGACGTGAATTCAGAGCATAGACCCGTCTTATGGTAACAAAACCTGGGTGTCCTTTGAAGAATCTTCTCGCCGGTCTCAGCTCATCTGATACGGCAGAATTCTCAGTAAGTGGTGTGATTGAAACAAGGAGATGCACGTATTGCAGGCCAGTCCAACGTCTTTGATCAGATCTCGGAAGATGCACATTGGTACGGTTCGATGATCTGTCGGTTCTGATAATCTCGGTAGCTTTCTCACGTCTGTTGTTCAGCAAGATATGGCCATTGGCCAATCCCACACACTAGTCTAGACAGTTGGCCAGAGAACAACATGGCCCAAGCAGATAAGACACGGAGTCAATGTCCTCGTCGGCCATTGCCACATGATGGCGATTTCTTCAGATTCCGAGACTCGTCTCTTATCGACGTGCCCCTCGTGGTCAAAGAGGCTTCTGACATTACAATGAATTCCTCAGGCGAGGGCGACATACCCAGCTAAGCCCATGTTGATGAAACGGATATTGTCAACCGAGATGAATATGCATACAACAAGCCTTACTTTTGCAACCTAGACAAGTTTCGGGTTGAACTTGCTATATTGGTTTCTCGCAAGCAAGTACGGCTCAACGGCTGCAGTCGCGTCGTACGACTGTAGAGAGTCTAACTAAGCAGAAGAATAGAGTACTCATGAGCTGTGAGGATATGTCTCTAGCAAAGTTTGACGGCATAGGTGCATTGCCTCAGTCAACGACTTGATTTCAAGACGGAGGCTCTGGATGACTAGGCTCTCCATGGCCTGACCAACGACGCGAGATTCTAGTGAGCGATCCAGAAGGACTGACATCCTGATGTGCGGTGCCACATTCTGGACCCCCATCCTGAAACATCCTGTAGATGTGCATGGTTGACCAATGTTGCGGGTCGAGCTACGTGCCTTGGCTCAACCGTAACGATTCATTTCGAAGTGCTGCCCCGGGCACTGTTCCAGGCATGACTTGGCATAAGCCAGGCCCTGGAGATGGCTCTGCCAAATTCTCGCCAGCCAGCCCCACGACTGCGTAGCGATGATCCCAACTCATCTCTGTGGCTTCACCTAGAATAAATTGCTGCATAGTTGAAGTGATCATTTTGGCGTCACTTGCTGTCATTGTGCGCGTGGTCGGATTGAGCTCACAGCGCGAGCAGCATTCATTGACAGGACATGTGTCAGTTGGCAACATCTCATCAGCTACAGTATCAGTGTTGCTGAATTGAGGGCATATTCCGACAAGTGTCCGCCAGAGGTACAAGTCTCTACGTCGTCGAGTATGAATTGCGAGACGGACTGGGTGCTGATTCACTCCAGGGCTCTTGAGTGACATGCAGGATACTGCACTTGTGTCGGACCTCAATTATGTGTCAGGCCTTGAACCTCTATAGTTTGGTGAATCATGGTTTCGGGCGAGATTTGGTAGGGAGATGCACTTGGAAGAGTGAACCTTTGCTTTTGGGATTATTTGTATTGGAAACTTAATGATTGAGATGAGCGTGCCGCCCCCAGACCCATCCGTCGTCCCCTCGACAAACGGATCCGCGTAGCTACCACGAGGGCAAAGATGCTCGCGGACCACTTGCTCGCACCGTTCATCACTCATTATCCTTCTCTGAATTCCTCAATTGATTCTCGTACCTGTCCGCCAATTCGTCGCTGTCGTACTCTGTTTCGCTGGAGCTGTGATACGCCTGCAGCTCCGCCCTTGAAGTTGCAGAGCTCGTGGTTGATGAGGTTGGAGCTTTGAACCGAAGGAATGCGAATTTGGAGGTTTTCTCACTTGGCGATGACTTATTCTCGTTCGCGATCGGATCAGAAGCTCGCTTACCAGGGCGCTTAGCTTCAGGTCTTTGCTTCTGTAAGCGTTTGTTGCTTTGCTCTTTCTCGACAATGAACCTCCTTGGGAATCCGCTGATCGGATAGTTTGTAGTCAAAACCCGATTGCGCTTATCATCGCGTCGGAGTTGCAAGCATATATATGTGGGCTCGTCCTGGTGCCTGACCACGATATCAAATTGTCGCTCGTATTTGAACTCCTTCTTCACCAGCAAATTGTCAATGAAGTCTTGGTCGAGATCGTACTAAACTGATCAGCAAGCGACAGTGTCAAAGAAACCCAGGGGCCCATACCTCAAATTTTTCGGACGAAGTACTCAAGTAACGGCTAATGACAAGTTTAGGCACAAAGCCTCCGATAAGTTGATTCTTGAGGAATCGAGCGATTTGCTCAATGTACACGGGCTTTCCGTCGAATCTCGAATGAATCGATCCTATGCGAGCTTCAGTATACTATCTGAGACATTCGGTCGGTGTCCCTCACCAGAAATCACAGATGCATCATTATTGCTTTCAATCCTCAGACTCTTGAAGTAGAATGAGCTTGCAATCAGCCGGTTTGCGACGTCCCCAATAGTTCGAGCTAGCGTGAGGTCCTCACGTGGCATCTTGTGGACTTGATACTGAAGGCTCTCCAGCCTGTCCTTTTCGTCTAGCTTCGGCGGCTGCGAGCCGAGGTCGGGATTTATCCGGACATATCGAGCGGAATCTTCAGTTGACCACCGCTCCTCCACAATGTTGGCAAAAAAATCATTCCAAGTTCGCTCGGTGTCCAGTATGTTGTCAATTTTGCTTGACTAGATATCAGTCAGTATACATTGACGGTAAAGGTCTAGATTGAGAGGCGACATACCAGAACAGTCCAATAACTCTTCACACCGTGCCAGGCTTTGTAGCGCTTACTGGTTTTTGGAGGAGCTTTTGGCTCCATCACGCTGCCTTCTCCGGAGTTGACTCTTGATTTTCCACTGCTATCCTGCTTTAGTTTTGCATCAACATCTGCCTTGTGTTGCCCAGTACCTAGCGAGATCAGGATGTCTGGTTGTTTTGACATGGCGTCAGGCCAAACCATCTTGCTTTCCCTCCAGGCGATGTAAACTGGATTGTTGTGATTCAGTGCACCATCCATATACTTTCCGCCGCGAGATTCGAATGCTTTGAAATATGATGGAGCAGCAGATGTGGCCGCTGCAGCCTCCCAAACTGTGAAACTGTGTCTTGGGTCATCTGGCAACTCAAGAGAATGATTGAAAGTGCCCATGTCCGGTCGATTGTAGTTCGCAAGTATCAACGAGCGGCAGCCAGCCTCATAGGTTGTCGTTACTGCGACCTTCGTATCATATTTTATGCTGTTCGACGCTGATCCACCAAACAATGGCTCCGCACCAAACTCAGTCAATAACGCATCTCTGAATGGTGTTGTTTTCCATTTGCTTCCGTGACCGAGAGTCGCAAGCATTTGAAACGGTGTCTCATTCAACTCTCGAGGTGAGAAAGCTGTATCGCAAAGTCTCATGAAGCGATCGATGCATTCGCTAACACGCCAGTTTTTGACAGTCAATCCCAATGCAATTATGCCGCCCGTACTAGTGCCGACAATGAGGTCGAAGAAGCGCTGGACAGGGATGGCTACTCCAAGTGTAGAACCGACATTGATGCGACGCTCGATGGCTTTCAAAATCTCAAGTTCGACGATGCCTCGCATGCCACCACCGTCTAATGTCAGGATGCGAATACCGGCGAATTCGGGTTTCCGCGACACCTCCCAGTTCAAGGTTTCCTGAGGATGCAACGGGCATGCGCTCACATGGAATGCGGTGTCGCTCGACGAAACGCTATTCTCAGATATACATTGCTGACAAAATGCATGACCACAGCCCAGAGGTATTTCTGGCACCGCCATCAAACATCCAAAGCATGTTGCATTACTGACGCATAATTGAGCTGTTTCCAGCTGTACAAAAAAATCACCAAGTGCGTCACTGTGCAATTTCACAGCAGCTGCAATATCGGACATGATTGACTGGTCCCTGGTCCTTCGCATATCGAACTCTTTCTCAAGCCGCTCCAATTGGAGCTCAAGACTTTGAATCCACTCGCCTTCAAAAGATTCCGCGTTGAAAGAAGATTGATATTCACCAGGCGTGATCTTGCCCTTCGAGTTCTGGTGGCCTTTCACGTGGGCAGACTTTACGTTTCTGCAATCTTCGTTTTTCTTCCCGACGAATTGGCAAGGAACGTGTTCATCGCAAAATCTTACCAAGGCTGCTTTGCACATCGGAGCGTAGTCAGAAGGGAAGTATTCCATGATAGAATCTACAGTGTCAGTCTGAGTTGCATTAAATGCTAGACGAGAGGCATACCTGGTCGGTCGTTGCGTACATAGTCGAGGAGGATGCAGGACGCGACAAGCGAGGTCAATCCTCTGAAAAGCACTGCTCCTTTCACTCGAGTGTAGTCTTGAACAGTGCTTGCAAGATTAATAATATGATCACCGAAGTCCTGCGCGATCATTTTGTTTCTCAAAGAAACATTTCTGAAATCGAATGGCTGGTCGATATTGGCTGCAAAGTGATCAAAGCCCGCCTGTAAGTATTTCGATAAGGCATCAACATCATTGAGTCGTCTACGCACAAGCTTTGCATAGTGTGCTTTGTCACCAGCGGTAATGATGAGATCGTGAAGTAGGCCAACTTGGTCATTAATGAGTGCATAGCGTTCTGGCATCTTGTGTGGAACGCGAATGACATGCGTCTCAGAGTAAAAGCATTTCAGAAGCTCTCGAGATGCAGAGGCATGTGCTGGATCGATGCCTCGGAGTGCTGCAAGCTTTTGAAGATCTGGATCATGAGCGACTGCCTTCTCCACACCTTGGAAGAAGCTCTGTGTAGCATCTTCAACTGTCCATCGAGTGGCTGAGTCACCTGTGTCTACCGCATTGAGAACGACAATGGCATGAGGCAAGATGGGTTGATTTAGTGCCTCCTCAACATTGAATTTGGCCCAGTCTACCAAATACTTGTATGTCTTGTGTATCTGTCTACCACATATTAGCAAGGTGTCAAGTGAGTTCTAGGATGCATTGACTGACTTCGGGTTCTTCTGCACAAAAACGATGGCATCCGAAAAAGTGTAGAGAAATCGCGGGTACAACTGACCGACTGTGAATTCACGAGTGCCACGGACGGGATCACCATTCTTGAACCATTTGATTTCCCGAGCTAGAGGCTGTAGTCGCTTCTGCAATCTCTGGCGAGGAGAGGCAAGATCTCCTTTCGAAAGAACCTCGACTGCAAAAGGAGGTCTTTCACCGGCGTTCAGCCCCTCACAGTCGGCATACAAGATAGGTCGCTCACTTTCTAAGCGCGACGGATCCGCATACAGGTGGACGCCTTCCGAAGTCGCAGTGCTTTCGTGTTCAACAGAACCTGGAACTGGCATCTGAGCCTCCGCTACCTGGCCTTCCTGTAAATCTAAGACGCCGCGGGACACGAGAGCCTTTACAATTGTGCTCTTACCAGCATCTAGTGTGGTCAATATCTATCTGAGGCAATGACGAAGTAGGCACCTACTCGTATCACCAATGAACGAAATGAGTTTAGGGTACCTCGGCGCTCCGGTCAGAGGTCTGCTATCGAGCATCAACTGCGCATATCGATTGAAATCATGGAACTGAGAGAAGTCGCCTCGGTCAGATCTCAAGACACCAAACCATCGCGTATCTTGGTCTTTCTCGTGCATTGCTTGCAGCGTTTTGGAGTCTTGGGTCGGTTCGAGTATGGAGTGCATTCTCTCAACCATAGCTTTGTCTTCTTTCACATGTGTGCGACCATCTAAGGTAATCCTCCCTGGTCTATGCTGTACTTGACTGTTCCAGCAATCATCACAGAAGCTGCAACTGCAAGTGGAACAAAAGTAGGTCTTCCGTTTCTTGTCACAGACTTCGCAAGCTAGTTGTTGCTTCATTGTCGGTCCAAACAGGAAGTAGGGCTGTGTGATTGCTGCAGTCACAATCTGGAGTAATGTTTTGGGAATGGAAGCACATGCGCCGTGCAACGGGCGCCTTTAATGCTTTGTCCAACTGTCGACAGCCTTATTCAGATAACGGGTCGTATCTGTAGACCCCCTGTTCAGCCCCTCCTGCACGATGGTAGCCTAGTAGAAGAGGGCAAACGGATCATTGGTAACGACTGTGATGAAAACGGCTCTGCAACCACAATGTCCACATATCTGCAACTCATACATCTTGCCAGCCCCTCAGGTCTGATCAGCCCAGCGGCATTAGTGGCAATACTCAAGTAGCTCTGTTTGTCGAGCAATGCCATCAGATACTCTGAATCTGCGCGCCAACGCTACACTCGACAAAACATATCACGCTGCAGACTTCAGCCTTAGGCCCTTTCAAGAAGATCGAGCATCAGTTATCTTGCCGACACGAGCTATGTCGATCCAAGGTTATTGCAGCTCGTCTCACTTGCCTTGATCTCCACAAGCCTTTGTCCTCTCATAGCCTGACTCAATCTTGTTTGATCTCTTTCCAAACGAGGGTTCGACTCGGTGTTGTTAATCTCGTGATTTGTTGCAGTGCTCAGCGCGGGGCGGATTCGTGTGGTTGTAGATCTCTCGCACTGGGCCGATGTTGCATCAGCCGTCATGTTCAAGATGCCACTTGCTAAGAGACCTTAGTCACGCCATTCGTTGCATGCTGATGAATAAGGCTTTGCCAAACCAATTCCGAACATGTAACCACAGGCTGAGATATCGTAATGGAGAGGTCTAATAGACGTCCTAAGAGCGGTCACTAGTGTGTTGCATGATCGCAAATGACTAACTTAGGAGTTTCCGCCAACGCCTAAGCCATCATTGACGAAAATTCTAGGAGCGCGCGCTCACCCTGCCTGACAAAGAGGCGGTACTGCCTGGTCAATGCGATACGGTCTGGATCAGATGCAAGAAAAGCGGCATCGTGGTGGTGTGCCTTGTGTGGTGTGCGGAGCTCGAGCGGGGGCATGGAGGATCCAAAAGTTGCGGAAATCGGGTTGCAGTGCCAAGACTCAAGGACAGGCTGGAGGGGGCCACATACGCCTGAATTGTTACTATTAGGCCTGACCCAGTGGACGGAAATGTTGTGCGTCGTAACTGTTGTCATACCAGAACGCATGTGTGTAGCGCCCGACGCCTGCTGCCCAGCAATCATGCGCTGTTGGCTGCGTGAGCAGTGCCGGTCTGTAGACGAAATCTGAGCTCTTGCGGTATCGAAACACCTTCGTAATCGTCATCCCTCGCATACGAATGAGCAGTACGAGCACGCCACCATCAACATTGAACGACGTCAGACATGGTAGATACATCTTCTCAGCCGCCGCCCAGGCCGAAGCTTGGGTTACGCCAATCTCAAGTTGTTCAGACCTTTGATCAACAAGGAAGAGGACTCAGTCCAACGTCGAAGGGATTGATCCTGCCCGAGACGGCTACACTCATCGGATCTGATCAACAAACGCTCTCGAGCGTGATCACCTTTGTAAAGTCGGCCCATGTTCTGGACAGGAAAAACACCAGTCTCAAACTGCGAGAGACGTTTCGATATCTGTAGACCAGTAACACGAGCCAGGCAATGAGTCGAGGTCGTGTGTTCCAGCTTCCCTAGGCGAATAAGCCGCTTGCTGACTTGGCTGCGGTCTACTTCGTCGCAGCGAAGACCTATCTGCGAAGATTCTGCGCGGTAGATGATCACGTGGCCGTGGACTGCGGCAGCCAAGCAACCGCGATTCCGAGACACGTGGGAGAGCTACTAGTACCATTATCGACCTCATTGAGTCCGGTCTAGAAGGACCTCAATTCGACTCTTTCGCTACAAACTACGTGGCGTCGGAGGAGTGATTTGATTTGGTTGAGTTTTGGCCTCAATCTCGACCCGCAGCGAGCTATCACTAATATTTTGACTTGCTTGTTCTGCTAACTCAATGTCCTTGCCTGAAGATTTTTTTTCTCTCTCAGGATACTGATGAGTGCGGCTGGAATATAAGCTCCCACATTCTGTACCTCTTGAGCTCACCTCTGATCAACATTCCTGATCGCGTGCAGAGGACACGTAGAGACTCGAACGAAACAACACGGTGCCTTTCGACAATGGGAAATGGTTCAGGATGAGAGTGAATACACAGGGGTATGATGGAGCAGTTTGTGGCTGGCTGTGAAAATCTCCACAGACGCGCCAATCGCCAGCATCAGCAGAAGTAGCGTGATTGAGGATCCGAACGTTCGGTGCTGCAGATTGTCATCTTTCCGAATCCAGCAGGTGGAGCTCATCTGGATGCATCTGGCGTCTAGCACCGCGTAGTAAGATCAATCTACCAGCTTTGAGGGGGTCCACAATCCGCGCCGCTAGCGTTCAGCCGCAGCATCACAGTGATGGACTGGTCTACCACCTGGCGTGGAGATTGGCAGACGAACTGGTGCGCTTGCCATGAGAGATCCCACCTGCACTGGCTGTCGTGCTTACAGTACATTTCGATAAAGTACCTGTGGGATCCATACCAGTCACAATCCGACCTCCAAAGTACAGTGATTTTCAACAAGAGGGTCCGAAAGTGCTGAATTCTTTCTCCTTCACGATATCGACGGTATCATGGTTTCTGCCCGCGCAGCTCTTGCCGTACTGGCTTTAGCATCACAGTCACTGTCTGTCGTCTCGGCACATTTTGAGGAACGCGACGCCAACGTCTGCGGAAGTGGCATCTATGGCGAGCTTGTGCCGTTACTCAAGTCGTACAAGGTAGCATCTGACTTTTGCTATGCTGCTTTCCCTCCACAATGCGTTCCCAACATCAGCAAGCGTTCAGACAGCGGCGAGCATGTGGAGGGACTCTGCAAAAGAGTGGTGCCTTCAACTACGACTACGGTCACAGCTACCAAATCTACCACTACCAGCACCAAATCCACGACGACTTCTATGAATCCTGTCCTCTCGGCTTGGTCCAAGGGCCAGAAGCAACCCTGGAACGTCATCTCGACTATCTGTTCCTGTATCGAGACTCATAAGGTAAATTGCTAGTGTCCGTCCGCGTTCCGGGACTCTTCTAATGAATGTCATCTAGCCTTGCCCAACTACGACCACAACCACGACCACAACAAAATCAACTACCACCACCACTACCACTACCAAACCGCCCACCACCACTACCACCACTACCACTACACCTACAACGACAACCACCACTACCACCACCACCACCACTACTACCACCACTACCACCACTACCACTATACCTACGACGACAACCACTACCACCACAGCAACAACAACAACTACCACCCTCAAACCCCCTTCAGTCACTCATGGAGTACCGTGCAACCCTGCTGCAGCGGATGGGAACACTGGTGGTGTCGGAGGCTGCTCTAACAACTGTGTCTGCGATCCTGACACCGATGGGACCGCGCGCTGCACGCAGATAGAAGGTAGTGGCAATCCCTGCGCTACTGACGGAGACTGTCCCAGTAACGAGTACTGCGATGCATACTACAGTCCGTCTATATGTCTAGACTCCGACGGCTGTTCTTCTACCTACAACTCGCCTGTGAAGCGCAACAGCTTTGGCGTGTATATGGAACCGAGATTCGCAAAGATGTCATCGGAGCGGCTCAAGAAACGCGTCGCTGAGAGACGCATGACTCAAGCATAAGTCCTGTCAGGCCAGGCAGACATACCCCGAAAAGCTCTCATCAATCCAGTCAACGATCGTGTCGGTTCAATCAATGCAACAAGGCTGCAATTCCAAGTCCAGCCCACGGACTAGGTTGGAGATGCCAGCTCATCTGAACTTTGGCCCTTCCAGCTGGTCGAGTCCTGGGATGAACCCACCAATGTACTAAGCATCAAACAGAATCCTCCCATATTGAATCACTAACATCTCACGCGCGCACTACGTATCAGGAACCTACGGGATAGTTCTCTACACCTGACCGAAGACGGCCGATCCCCTGGGCGTTCGGTCGATGTCGTACCCATAGAGTGCAGTGGCTAAATGGGCGCATATAGCCAGCAAAAAAGACACCAGTATTACTCGCTTTACTTTCCTGCCGTCCGGACCAGTCTCTGACATAACAGTACGACGTTGTACGCGTAGCCGATCGGGCTTCCACAAAAAGTCTAGAGCTACAACGATGATCGATTGATAACCGCAAGTTTTCGGCGCACGACGTCTCAGTTGGCGCATGATACCCGGCTGTCCAGACATATGGCGCTACCATTTCTCAAGACAGATTTTGCATTAGCATTTACTTGATTCGATTTGTTGTTAATTCACAGAAAACATTATAATGAAACCATTGCTGAACCCGGAGTCAGAATTTGAGATGTAACTCTCCCAGTTTTGTAGAATGGCCTCGATCAAATCCTATGCTTGTCTGGTACTTTTGGAACATGTTTGAAACTTGTAATCAGAGAACGTCTATTGATCGAATCCAATCACATGGTCATACATCAATGTACAACGCTTCCCATATATCGATACAAACGTGGTTTTTATTTCCAGCTACATACGTAGGTTCCGTCTTCGAGATTTACGGCCAGCACGATCTTGGCAGGACCGCGACGATCATTCGTCCCTCCGACAGTCTTATTTTCCCTCCAAAGTCTTCAGTTCACTTTCTGCATTGTCCTTTGCCTTCTGTGAAGTATTTGGATTGCTGATAGCGCTGTACATGAAACGATGTTAGCCCACGTGCGCTCCGAACATGCAGTTGCAGACATTGCTACTTCAGGAATTCGATGCAGTCAGGAAAACTCACGCTTTGAGACCACCCTTCACGTTACCAGTATGATCTTTGTCATCATCCATGCCACCGACAGCTTTGTCACCGAGAACGTCGCGTTCATCGCTGACTTTTTGGGTGAATGTGGGATTCTCGCCCGATTTGGTCGCGTCGCGAAGGTCTAATGGTGACGAGCAGAGGACTGTTAGCCATGTTCCATAGTGAAAGTCTATGAATGATGAGCAGGAATTGCGTACTGTCGGCCATTGTTTGGGGGTGAGTTTGAGTCAGAACTGTGGTGATGTTCAGCTATTTCCTTGCCGCCGTCAAAGCAGATGAAGACAGGTCGCGCGTTGACCTTCTTGAAACAAATAATCCTGGAGAACGTTTACAGACCTAGGAGAGAGTGAGAGCAGATATGGACCACTTTTATACACCCGAAAGCATCAACTTCCATCCATCCATAAAGTCTACAAATCCACAACGTCATACATATCCGATCAACCTCTTGCTTGATACAGCGACGTCACATTTTCAGTTCAGCAAGCTTCACGAGAAACTTGATCTCCGAAACAACTGTTTGTTAACAACTTGACTTTCTGGCATGACCACACCTTGGCTGACGCAGGGCGCACAACCGCTCGGATGCGCGGCACTTCCCTCCATGGCGACTCGTGCGCTCGCCCCTCTCGCATTGCTTTGTGTGAATTGTGACGTGTAAGCATGACAAAACAACGGAAGCTGGAGTAATGAGAGGTGGCGTAGATCCAGATCTTTCGGAAATTGGTTCCGGAAGGGCGTTTGCTGCCAATGCTATGGACACTGAAGGAAGCGTGGGCGCTGCTGATCGTGCGGCGTGCACACGTATATAACCTGACGGATTGCCAGTCCAGCTTGTTCACTTCTGTCTCGTTGAACAGTGACCAATCTGACAATGTCGATGAAAATGTGGCTGCTGTGCAGAAGATGCACCCCCAATGGATCAATTTCCTATGCCACGAACCGTAGGTCCTATCGCACCGCTATATGGACACAATCAAGCGGACGGTCCGCAACTCTCGAAAAAGTGAGAGGAACCCACGGCTCAACAAGGTCTGGTGGCAGTGCAAATGCATGGTATTTCAATATTAGGAGAGTCCCATCATTGTTGGAAGTCTGATCTTTGCTTCAGGTGATGCGATGATGAGCTCCTAAGTTTGCTGGCCGTTGCAGCTGCGCTCACGTCATCGCGTGAACGTGGGGAAGCTGGGAGTTTGAGAGAAAGAGCGATGCACGCCTCGACATCACCTATCATGAAATATGAGTGAATGTGAGAAGAAGAACCAAACTTCACAGCACACCAATTTAGCACCGCTCGATTAAGTTGTCGTTCGATGCATGAGACTGAGCTACGAGCATATCCTGTCTCGATGGCTTACAGATCAAGCCGCCCGGAAAGTGAAGAACCTTGTTTTCGGAAACACGTCAGTGCATTGGTTTGCTGCGCGAAAAGATGACCCGCGATACCGTGCGAACAGCTGATTGACCTTGCAGGGTTTGGAGATCCTTTCTCCCTGCGTACATTGGACTGACGCAGGTGCAAATGCTCTCGATTCCGTACGGATGAACGATGGTCATCGACAGGCTCGGATGTTACCATCGACTTTACTGTATGTCTTGTTCTCTCAAGTAGGCATGACATTTGTGCCACGTCATGGACTTTGCTGTCTGTTGACGTGCAAAGTGATGTCCGTATGTTCCACAACAACGTTAAATAGGACATCGTCAACACACAGGTCGTACGTGCGAACCTGCTAGTCCACGATGCCTCGTACATACTCAAGAAACGCTTGTCAGCGATGCAGGGCGAGGAAGAAAAAGTGCGATGAAGAGCAGCCTGTGTGCTCCGCTTGTGCCAAATGGAGTTGGCCTTGCATTTATAATCCCTATCAACCGGATGTGGGAAACGCTGAGAAAGCCGTCTCGGGCGCTTCATCGTGTCTGATTCGCTCACCGCCAGAATTTCTCACAATCGGTGAGATGGAAGGAAAGTTCTTGCGCGACATCCCCGATTCAATCAAAGCATTCTTTTCTCCTACGTCTGGCAATCGCATTCAGGATCTTCAAATCATGTGGCAGTTGATGACAAAGAATGACCTCCTCCGGCATGCTGGAGTCGCTTGCTTTTCCGCTATCGCAGAGGCATCTATAGGTTCGACTCAGTTGGGCCAGCTGAATCAACTGTGTCATGGCAAAGCACTCCGGTCACTTAGATTCAAGATGTTGTCTGAAGGTTTAGACCAGGAAGACATGGTCAGCGTCATCACATCAATCGTTTTCTTAGGGAAGATGGAGGCGAGTTCTACTTGGCTTCTAGTTGCATCTGTCAAGTCTAACGTGTTGTCAGTCTTTCACAGGCCTCTCGTCTGTCGATGCGCTCGAACATTGGATCCCCCTTATCCCACTTCTAGCAAGCAGTAAAGGAATGCAGATGACAGGAAGAAGCACCTTGCTCGTGAGTGAGTACATGCTCATCTTCGAGTCGCTTCTCTATCACATGGGTACCCATGCCATGTTTTCACGCGCCGTTCATCGAGTCTGGAACTTATGGCAAGCACATGAGATCTATCGACGCCTCTGCGCTTTTAATCCAGAAGGTCCCACCCGCCTGGCTCTGTCTCCGCTGCTATCAGGCCAATATGAATTGTACAACATGGCATTTCAAACAACATTTCTTTTCCAGTCCCATCAACCTCATATTGGATCAGACGTAGCTGACCAGATGGAGAGCTCTGTACGTTACAGAGATGAGCACCTGGAACACGATTTCACCTCCGCAGAATCTATTTTGGTACGAAGTCCAAAGTATGATGCAGAACGTGCTATCTACCATTTCTTCTGCAATGCGCTTCTCATCTGCATTACGGCACTCAGAAAGCCATCCAGGGGTCAACAGTGTCAGATGAAAGGGCTCGTGGCGCTGGGCATGAGAATGTTCCTTGCTCTACCCATTTATGGTGATTTAGAACACTTGTGCCAGCATGCGAATCATTTTCTACTCGCCGCCATCTGGCCCATTCAGATTCAGGGATGCGCTGCATACAGCTTGGAACAGTTCGAGGCCTTCATGAGTCACTATTCCAAACTCGAATCATTCCTCGACACAGGTCATCGGAAAAGAGCACGAAAACTGTTGGACAGAGTATCGAAAGACCTGAATCGAGCCTGCAGCGACAAATCCAACGACACTTCAGAACGAGCAGAGAATGAGATTTTACCTGTCGGACTCAAACTGTTGCGGTATTGTGATAGAATGTCGGAGCACAAGTAACACCCAATGTCAACCTTCCTGATTCATGGCAGCAATCTTGAAGCTCTCCACTTGTCTATTACGGTAACCGGACTTCTCAATTAAGTTTCATGAAAAGCGACTGCATTTTGTTCCTTCTAGAGATAAAAACCGGCTCTCAGGACTAAGCACCTGCTTCACATCAACCTAACACTCAGTTCGAGGAAGCGTTGATGAGCATACCATTAGAAATCTGCGTACACCATGCGCCACGCTTGCACATCAGAATAGAATCTTTTCTGTTTGTCGAGTTAGTCACTGTAATCAATGAAAAGCATAGTTGTATCAGTACCTTCGACTCCCCTTGTAACTCCTTCGCTTCCGCTGAATACCTATTTGTCTGATACTTCGGGACAACGAGAATGGGATGTCCAAGTGTGTATTCCAATATGCTTGATTCATGGGCTTGCAGTGTGGTCATCGCATCATGAACCTGCTCTCAAAACACCGAGTGCGCGATCTGCTTGAAATCTCAGTCCAGACGGATGTCGAGTAAGACATGCTAAACGTGCTCAGCCAAACACATCTGTCCAGACAGGATTGGAAGTCCCAACCGGATTGTATCCAAAGCTGTACCACGTTATTGTGATTCCGAGGCTTGCACAAAAGCTCGCCACACAGAAGGCGTCCTCCTCGATCATGGTCCTTTCTGTCAGGGACACATCTCCGGCTTGTCTGTAGGATGATGCCAGGAGCAACTTTTGCACACGAGGATGTCTTCGAAACAACCTAGATAGAAAGATTCGTAATATGTACACAGAATATCCTATGAGGATTAGTGACGATATTCGGCTCATCGCGGACTCCCTGTGGAATCTGTTTCTTTCTGAGACACCCTTGGGACGGGGTATAAGGTAGGCTACAACCGACCCCAGCATCGCATGTCCTACCCAATCCTTAGTCTTCGTCGAGACGTTGAGATATGGAAGCCGAAGATATCCTCCCGTAGCGTTCAGAATTCTCGCGAGATACGTCCAGAAGTAATAGCCCAACATCAGGAGAGTGAGCATCGCTAGTATCCAGCTGGACACGTTATAAAGGTCCACCGGCAAGCTGAGTTCGTGTTCACTTATAGGACTGCACAACACTAGCAAGGCCCACGATGCAACCAAGAAGTGGCCGATGTAAGCAAATCCTAGGAGCATGAAATCGAAAAAGTCAATGACTTGTCGGAAATGCTTCATCTCATCGCGTAGCTGCTCGTTGATGTCAAGCTGCAATCTAGCGATCGAATAGCCCAACGCTTCTTCAATCGAGCCCGGAGGCAGCCTTTCATCAAATTGCGAGGCGGAGATCAAGAAGACCTCAATGGTTAAGTAAGATAGGCCAAACATTAGTCCCCAGCTTTGACTCCAGGGGATTCCGGAGAACGAGATTAGTTTGATAAAGGCAGGCAAGGTACCAATAACGAAGAAAATCCACCTTGACCAGCTCGTTTTTGAATCCGGCCACTCCGCGATTCCATCGGTGTCATCTTCCTCGCCGTCCGCTTCTCGACGCCGGAACCGATTGTAGACGACATACCTCCGTGCGTTAGACCACGACACGTCTTTATGGTAAGCTCGAGCCAAGGCTACCTGGACCGGGATCGAAAGCGCATCGGCCACACAAATGAAAGGCGAGATGCACAAGTAGACTCGATGTCTCCTTGGACGCCCACATACTGCCCCGGCCGGTTGAGACATGGAACTCATGGCGAGCGTCAAGAGTACCCAGGCAATGACATGCCATGTCACGACTGGCTGAGTTTGATCGTCGTCTGAGCTCGTCATGTTGATGGGAAATGCCTGCTACGACGCAATTTTGTTGCAGTGTCCCTGGACGTGTGCAATAGAACATGATGTACACACTGGCCAACATGGTTCATTAATGGGGTGTTCTGATGAGGTACAGTAAGGCGCACCACTTTTTCAGCGTTCGGCCCTCAAAAATTGCGCAAGGCTGCCAGGGGCGCAAACCTCGAGTTCTAGCACCCATTGAGTTGCATTCTAGCCTTGTCTGCCTTGTCGCGGCTCGAGGTCTTCTTGTTGTCCCTCGACGCGCGTGAGTAGCCCACCTCCACCACCCCTCTGCCGCAACAGTGAGACCACTCAGTCGAGCGAGATGAGTGTAAGTACCACGATTGAAGACATCGGCCTACATGATATGCCTGATAAGCGCCAGCACGAGTATATGCTCGATAGCAATTCTACATTTCCTTCTGTCGGTTGAAGCTGTCATTCGTCGGCGCTGATGATGTGTTACCGGCGTAGAGAGGGTTGCACATGCACAGATCGTGCGTCTAACCAGAATTAAATTGCATTTGAATACGTTGTGAGCTCTGCGTGAGGGAACCTCTATGATACTGAGCTCCATGACCTCCGTGGCGGATTCAGCAAGCCATGCGGGGCGAGGCAGACTGACATGGCTGTGCATCCCATTTCAGTAAACTTGTATTAGCCCGATCGCTGCCGAGATCTGTTCTTATCCCGTACCTCTACGAATGCAAAGCTAGATCAAGAACATTGAACGCAAACCGACGAGCAACCTGCTGTCTACATGGTCATCGCACAATCAACCGATCAAATATCGGCACACGTAGTATGACTGTACATGTGCTCGCAACGAAAGCCCGGCTGAACGAGGTTGCCGATCTCCTCCACCACGATGGACAGCTCTACGCATTCAGCTCACTCAACCCAAGCTGCCTTACCATCAACGAGTCAATCACAAATGGTGTCATGGCAAAGTGCATTCTGGGCAGTGGCGGCCATAGCGATCAACACCTGCCTCCAAGACTGCGGTAAGGTGTGTGGAACGCCCAAAGCTTTCGCTCCGATGATTCGAACTTCCCCGGTCTTTTGCCTCGTCGACACCTTGTTCGTTGTGGTACAAGTATGCTTTTATTCTGTTGGTCACGGCGTCAAGCAAGCTATGCAGATGGTAGCTTCCGACAGAAATCAGGTTGAGAGCGAGTCAGCAAAACGCACTCCTACTCATCTTATCACAAAAGGCTTATTGTGGATGGTGGCGTGTTTGCAATTGCTCAAACTATATGCATTACGACAGGTCATGTGGACACAGCTTTTTGGCACCTGTTCCATGGCATCATACATCGCCAATGCCATCCTGAACACCTTCGGGGGCTCACCACTAGGATCTGATCCGGACACGCTGCCTATTCGAAGCAAGAGGCTGGCTCGCGTCATTGAACCTCTTGCTTATCTTTCAGCAATTGTTCAATTGATCTTGTTGGTATGGATTCTCGAGCCGGTGCTCTCAGCGATAATGTGGGCTCGCCCTCTGCTATTGGTGTTGCCATGGGCTTGCATATGCATGTCTTTGGGACAGGGACTGTTAAATTTGCTGATAATACTGCTGGTTGGGATAGAAGCAACAATCATATTGGCTCCAGCCTTCACCATGATGCTGGCTCTGAACGTCAAATTCCGCAGCAATCATTACAGTGGAGCAGAGCTCATTGCAGCGCCCTTCAAAGTCGACAGCGCGCTCATTAGCATTCCCATTAGTGCCGCACTGTTGGTAGTGGCCGTGTTCCTGCGAATATGGTACCCTATCTCGCCTATACAGACGGCTTGGAGCAAGCTTTTTGGCACCTTCCTCGATACGATGGTGGAGTTCGTCATTCAGCCTTCCTCTTATGCGGCCGCGATGACGGTGCTTGCCTTGAGCGCATGTCTCATCTACATAACGGATCATGTGCTCTCCTCTAGGTTCGTAGCAAAGCGATGGGCACTTCGTTGGTCGTCTACCATGAAGGACCATGCCTGGGTATACACGTGGTTTTTCATGGCAAATAGCCTGTGCACATTGATTTGGTATATGACGGTCTACGATCCGGAGGGAACATACAAGCCAAGCTGGACTGAGAATCTCGGCTAGCAGACTTGCATAATAGGTTGCTTGATTTGGGTCGAATGGTTAAACAACAGGGAAAACGTAGCGCCCAAGGATAATCACACCTGCTATCATCAGAACAAGTGACCTTCAAACTAGCGAGTGGCTACACTCCGAAAGTGGATGCAAAGGAAGCACAATTGATATACGGTGTAGTATTCTCTAGTCAAAGCTTTCTTCACCGAGTGCGAAACTCAGCAACTATGGTTTGACTTCTCTAGCGATTGGTTCGACACCATAATCATGTCAAGGACGGAGACCTTCCAACATTCCTCCAATACTTCTAGATAGGTATGAGCGTCTTCACTTGTAGAATGAAGGTACCACCAGAGTCAAGTAAGTACTGCAACACACACTCTATCCGTCGAATCCAATGAGACCCTCCCGCTTCAACAACTCCAGTGCTCGTCTCTTCTTGTCTTCCACCGAGCTGTCAATGTCGCGCGAAGCCATGCTGGCCGAAGGCACGGATTCTGGTGCTTCTCCTTCTTTCGCCAGAGCTTCAAAGAGCGGATCCTGGTCGCTGGTCTGAGGTGCTGCTTCTTGGAAGCCTGAGCTGACGGACTCGGACTGCGGCGCGTCGCTCGAGGAAGTGTCAGCAGAAGCGCCTTCGTTGTTCTTCACTAGCGCGTCGAAGAGCGGATCTGAATTATTTGTTGTTGGTTCTTGGAAGCCTGAGCTCACGGACTCGTATTGTGGTGTTGATTGGGTGTCGTCGATGATTTCGGCCATGTTGAGATTGGTCAGACGAGAGGTAATTGATGGATATAAATGATTTTGTCTAGCAGGTACTAGGTACAAATGCTTCGGTGGACTGTAACAGCAAAGGAATCACGATTTTGGAACAAGATGATCACTGCTTATATAGTTCATGATCCAGTAGATTCTTCAGCGTTGATACAGACACACAGCAGCTGAGCTTATGTCGTGTGGCTGCAGAACTGTCACAATTAATTCAGCTCGAAGTTGTGCCCAAATGATCAGATTGATGCTAGGGTTGAGTCGGTTGAGGTCTCGCTGGATTCGCACTCGAGGCTAGATTCTACGGCGAAACCGAGAACTCTATCCACCCCGTCCTCTCATTTCTATGGACAACCAGCAGGAGCTAGGACAGTGGTACGGGAACTCTACATGAAGTCAGCTTCAGCTGGTGTTGAGAAGGCGCAACTGCAGAAGACGCCTGCGGGGAAGACCAGTACGCCAAACCGATGGCGTTAGAATGGCGTTGGTGTTTCGGCTTCCCCTAAACCCTGAATTCGAGGGCCGAGTCGAAACCACATTGACAACGCGAGAATAACACAAGATAAAGCTGTCCGAGACGAACTACAGGTTGCAAAATTTTCAGACGGTTTTGCATCGGCAGAACAGACTACGATTGAATATTCAATAAGGCCTCTCTGGACAAGGTGAACGCCACGTGTCGTATCGACACAGCAGTAACAGAAGGCCTAGAGCATCGAGACGACATGTAGCGTGGCTTGTCAGCCAGCCATTATCATACTCGTGCATGACGTTCATGTTCAACACGTGCTATAAACCGTCGCCCACAATTGAACTTACTCTTGTATTAAGTTCAGGGCTTATCCAGATGTATCGGCTTCCATTTCAGCTCCAGCCTTTTGGCGTAAAGCCAACGAAACCGGGCGCTTCTCGAATGCTTTGCGCGACTTCAGCTCGGACTTAGCATCATTGTCCCAGCGCTCCAATTGGCGATTGTTTCCAATGGTCTCTGCAGTCGTCAACCAAGTCAAATCGCTCTTACTTTTGTGGCTATAGGGTAAGAACAACGAATACAGTATTGTTCTAGACATTCTTGCAGCCGATGCAGAGTCGTCGGGTCTACTTTACAGGTGTGCGTAAAAGACTTGTGAGGTCTACAGAGATGTTGGAGGAGCTTGGAAGGTGATGCACATCGCAACGCAGCGCTAGATTTGGCGTTCGTCTTCGTCTTCTGGTCGTACACATTCGGCTGAACACTAGACCTGGTTCTTTTGACTGGAGTCAGGAACAGCATTTTCTTCCACTGGCCTTTTCAACTAAGCGGCTAGTATTAGGCGGCCCTTCCACTGACTATCAGGTGTAATCTCCGTTGTCACGTGGCAGCTAATCGTGCCACGCTATCGATGCCCGCGCTAGCAGTGCTCCTGCCTGCACGCAACTCACCAGATGGAATGACACTGATGCCGGTATAGGGCGGTACTGTGGTGGCCGAGCGAGTCGGATTTCCTTCAGTGGCCATCGCTTCATACAGTCGTGACATTGCGCTCTCAGTGAGCTACAAAAAGCTACGTCTGTCTCAAAGCGGGGGATGGCATCCGTTTCGGGTTTGGTGAAGGGTGTCACGACATTCGTGTCGGGTGGAGCAGCTGCTGTGGCAGTGTACGCTTTCACACAATACTACAAGTCAACAGCATCGGCGCCGAAGGCCTCGACCGTCAATTCTGCCATCCCTTGGTCTGACAAAACCAAGCACACCAAGCAGCCGACACCATTTGCGACGGGCGACACAATCTTCGCCTTCGGCACTGGCTCGAGGTACTTTTTCGCTCATCGAAGGAATGCGGACAACGCCTTCTCGTGGTCATCCTCTTATCCATTGAGCTGCAAAACGGCTGCTGACTTGAAAGCGAGGGCATCTAAGCTTTACTTTGTATCTATCACTCCGCATGACGATGAGCTTATCGCTTCTGAGGATGTCCAATCATGTGCACCTTCATGGACTTTCTGTGTCAATCCTGATCGGTACGCCCAGGCTCCGAGCTACGACTCACTACTACGATGGCTGAAAGACAATGTTGCCGTCAGTGACTCCTCGCTTATGAAAACCTCTATTGTCTTCGGACCAGGCGCAGCCTGTTTTGCACGGACAGCCGATTCGTGCTTTCGACAGGATTTACCTACATTTCTAGAAAACATGCTGGTCGAGAAGCAGCGGTCATACAGTTCCAACGAGGACGAAGAAACGGCAAAGACCGCCTGGATTCCAAGGATCGTAGCACTTGGCCAAGGACAATCGTTCATTGCCATCTGGGACGATGGTCAATGGGCAACGCATCTCAGCGATGACAATCCAATCGCCAAACAATTCAAGAAAGGTGATCTTGGAATTCCCATTGAGTGTTGGGAGAACATTGTACTGAGCCCCCATCAGGCTGATCACTATTACGCTGCAACTAAACTCGGTCACATCTACTGGCACAATTTCGTGTCGATACGCGACCAGCCTTACATTTACATGCAGATGAGGGCCAAGGAGCAGAACATGACCTACAGGTTGTCGTGGACGCCCAATGGTGGAGATGAAGTCGCGATCGCGGTATCGCCAGACAGCGATTGGACCAAGGACAAGTTGCAAGCGGCACTAGGACCGAACTCCGTCCAATCTTGGTACACTAATCCTGTTGGTCGTGCGCGTCAGCTGTGGAACAAATGGTTATGAGGTAGCGATCCCACAGTCCTCCGCCACGATCGACCAATTAGGCTTATGACCATTCGCGAACATAAACGCTTTGTCGCGGATACCAGATCAGATGCAGACATATCCAGTAGCTGACTATCGAGCATCGTGTCCTCACTAGGCAACAGCGGATAACCCGAAGCCTCGAAGGCACAAGAAAAAAATATTTGTACCCAAGCCATCCAGCGATGTTATCTGTAACATTCAGAATCCAGCAAACCCCTTCAGTCACGCAAACATTCCAGATCAACTCCACTTCCGGTCCCCGCGAGAGACCAGTACCTCAAGACCAGTACCTCATGACGTCTCGGCTTGGTTAAGTGAGGATACTCATGCTCGCAACTACACGATATGACCGCCGCTCTTTACGATCACCACGATCAAGATGCTTCCACGGACTCAGCCTCGAATCCTCTAGTCAGTATCTAACACGATAATATCGATTTACTCATGAGGTCTTGGTCACGATGTAGTTTTGAGTGTTGGAAACCGTTGTTCACTTGTGTTACCATGCAACATCCCGCGGCCGACTACTCTGGGGGTTGCTATGCAATACTATCTATCAACGTTCTAGGGTCCTGTCAAATAGGTGACTGACCTTACCGGAGTCACTGCCCTGGTCCTGCAGCGATCGTCGCAAGAATCTACCACGTCCCCACCCCGTTGTCTAGAGTTACAGTAACCTCGGTCCGTGAGAATCTAGTAAATGTAAAGTCAAGTTTCCGACCGGTATCACGCGGACTTGGAATAAAGTATTGTACAACTATACATCATATCTGCACATCCGCCTTCCAGACCGAAAAAGCGACAGAGATGACCAGTTTGATAAACCCACTAATCCACAAAGCGGCCGATATGCCGGCTCTGCTCCTCGTAAGCCAACCACCACAGATCCCACCAAGCAGAATACACACGATCGCACCCACTCTGCGATTCCGCTTGACATTCTCCTTGACCGGCGAGAGGATCTTCGGATCAGAGATCAGGTCGCAATACACACTCGTCAGGACCGTGGTTGGGAGTTCGTTGAACCCCATCAACCGCGACGTTATCATCTGCGCGCCGCTCTGGAAAGCCAAGAAAGCGAGTGGGACAAGCTCGATGAAATGAACTTGCGGGACACCCGTAGTGGCCGAGGAGTCGTTGGATGCAGGCACGACATTGCCCTGGACCAAGGAGGCGGCGATAAAGATGCACAAGCTCTGCAGGAGGAACGACGTCCCCAACGTGCGGCGGAGAAGCGGTCCAATTCGTCGGGTTTGTGAGAATACGAAGCAACCGATGATGAAGAAGGTAATCGAAGTCAGGGACTTCAGCCAGCCATAGGGCCGGCCATCTGGCTGGTGCGAGGCGCCGAGAGCAAGGAATATGGTGTTGCCTATCACACCACGCGTCAGTGATAGACCAAGCCGAGCTAAGAACAATATACATACCAGTCTGCATGCTAACAAAGCACGACCATGAAGCGTAGACACTGGCATCACACAGGCCAGAGATCAAACAGCAGGCTAGGATTGGCAAGTCTGCATGGTCAAGGCTGATAGGTACACTCCAGTTGAACAGCGGCTTTGAATCGATCGCAGTGTGCTTCTCCTTTTCGTCTCTAGGTAGTGTATCCGACATATCGGCGGGCATTTTGAATCGCGTCCACTAGCCGTCGCTGAACTCATAAGCATCAACAGTAGCGGGATCAATGTCGTTTATATGGACTACCTTGATTTCGTGATTGTTTGTTGGTACGACGGTATCCCGATGCGGCAAGAAAACTGATAATCGTTTTAGCCGAAGATAGGTCGGTTCAACAATCTTCCGAATAGTCACGTGCAGACTTCTTGGCGTCAAGGTGAGGTGGCATTCGAGCTAAATTGCTTGTTGGGCTTTGACGAGAACACTACAGAGCAAGAATTTTGTATATCTGTCGTAGGTGTCGAGTATATTGTCACGGCTCAATCGCCACAAATTCGCGAATTGGAGTGTGAAAGAGAAAGTAGCTGCTTATGTGTTGAGGCCGTTGCCAGAGCAAACAGGTATTAAAAGCTCAAGTAGAATGATTGAAGAGGAGCTATATGTGGCCCAACACTGATACGGTCACTGCTCGCGAGCTCCGCACCCGAGAAGCGACGCCGGACATACGTGGAACGCTATGTACCATGTCGCGAGAGGTCAGAACATTGCCATGTCTAAGCGGAAAGACTCGCTATCGTCAAGCAATTCGACTATCCGGGGTGCATCCCCAAGCCTCTCATTCGAGTACTGCATATTCTGGACTGGGCTTTCGAGGTCCACACTAGATGGAGACAGGCCATGCACCGGTACAGTATCTTCTCTGCCAGGTCTCAACTGGTCATGAAATCTCAGGCCAAGATCTGTCATGAAGTGATTGACCAGATTTCGATCACTGCGCCGTTGAGCCTCATTTCCCATGTCCAGTTGCTGCCATCTTCTCAGTTCCTGCGATGAGACGTATCTTGATTTAGGAAAGACATTGTCCAGAGTCGCTGCTTGAGGATCCTTACCAGTGTCCATAGATTGGCTGCTTCTTTCGGTGAGCGTCGCGACTCGCTTCGCTATGGTCTTCTGATGACTTTTATGGGTTAGACTCTGTCTACACCTGCGTTTAAATGCTCGAAATTGTGCCTTGTCCTGGCGTACTTGATTCTTATCTGAAGTTGCGTCTGGTGCAATAATCAGTTTTTCGACTTTGCTGAGCAGTCCACGCTTGATATGCGAACGTGTTCGTTTCAACGGACTTATCAATTTTATCAAGAGTTGTGAGGAGTCCTGGCACCGCGCAGAAAGGATTGCGGATGACAGGAGCTCGAGGGCTATCGCTGATAGATTTTGACCTTGTGGAACATTCAATGGCGTGCAAATGTCATGCGACAGAAGTATGGCCACTTTGTCATGCATGTCGTCGATTAGAGAAGCAGTACTGAACCGATCTCGCGCAAAATTGAACAGATGATGTGACCATCTTGGCCTTCGAGCAAGACATGTAATTTGATCGTGTAGCTCTTGCATGATAGACCATTTCGTCGCAAGTAAGACGAAGTCAGAGTAAACTTGTTCGTTCATGGCACTCTTATGGAGAATGTCAAGCCTCTTGTTGAACGGAATAGCCGATATCAGAGAATACGCCTCTGGTAGCTTGATGTCCGATATGGTTGTCCCTGATTCTTGCTCCGCCCTGCTATGGGCAATGCTGAAGTGTTGCCCTTGCGGGTTGCATCGTATCACGACCAAGCCAGACCCGTCCACAGAATCAGTCACCAGAAAGCGATCCCGCGGATGCAAGGTTCTCAACCTGCGAGCTAAGCGACGTCCACTCTCGTCGAGTCGCCGAGAGCGATTCAGGACTATCGTATTATTGCCGACATTGCGATCGTCAAGTAGTTTCAGTAACTCCTTCCGCGTCGAGACATGCTCAGCGCTCGAATGTAGATATCCATCTATGAGACTAAGTTTTGCCGCTGCTATCTGACCAAGTTTTGTTACTGCAGATTGGTCGATGGCAGCATCTCGTTTTGCGAAGAGGAAACTTGTGTTCGACTTAGAGAGCTGAAGCGACTGCTGCGGTTCGATGAAATCCAGGATAGTACGATGGCCAGCTTGAAGAAAGTGGAATGAATCGTCTAGAGCGAAAACGGTCTTCCCTGCGTAATTTTCAAGGACGCTACCTACAATGCTTTCGTCTCGCGTTCCACCATACTGGCTAACGTTCCATATATCCGCGCTATCATGCAGTTCCAGCTGGATGAAGCGTCTCCAGCGGTCAAGATATGATTTCGTGGTCGACCTGCTTGTCAGGATGAGGAAGTTTGCAGCCGGGTTGTGACTGTAATGATTCGTTACCTGTACAGTGATCTCTTGGGTTTGCATTGTGACAAATTCTGGCGGTGGTGAGCTTGAGGCAATCAAACTGTCTACGGGTGTTGCACACAAGTGCACATAAAGAAGAACGGTAGAGTACTCTTCAGCGTCTTCAACAACGAGCAGTCGCTTTGAGACATCTACCTTTCCATTGGCCTCGATGTGACTGATCTTTCGAATCGATTGCTGAGTACCAATACTTGGGACCGGTAGTAGCGAGTCACTGAAGACGACTGATCTGGAAGTTGTCTCAATACTTGACTTCACTTGCCGCCTCCCCGAACTTTCATACCCCAAGGCCTGCGACGAGCAATTGCTTACCTAGGTAAATGTCAGTATCAACTATGACTCCAGCAGAACATGCTTACAGGCCACTTAACGGCGGCGGATGCGCCATGGGGTATGCAGTCCAGGCATTTGACTTGTCCTGGATCGAAGTATAACGGGTACCGAATTGCAATTGTGTTATTATGATCGAATCCGTTCACCAAGCGAGCTATGTCAGGTATTCTTGCATCCAGGCCGATCGGTTGAAACGCAACGAACACCTTGTTGGCTTTCATTTCAGGTTGAGGCTCTTCGATTTTGGCCCAGATAGTACCTTCTGCAGTTGTCTTCGCTTGCCCAGGAGCGATATCACAAGGTAGGATCAGTGACTCCCTCCCCCTCACGCTTTTGAGCCATGAATTAGTCTTGAGTCTCGCCGGAATCTTGGTGTGCACAGGAGTTGGCATGCCACTTGTGCTAGTGTTAGTATTTCGGATCCTCAAAGCACTGACGAGTGCACATTCTCCCGGCTCAAATACCCCATCCTCGTTTTCGTCAATGATGTTGAAATCTTGTAACATGAATTCAAATTTGCTTGTGTAACGTTCGTCCGCCAAAGGAGCGTAAGGGTCGAAGACGATGAAGCAGCCCTGACCACGGTCACCGGAACGTCCAGCATATAAAGGCTCCGTGTGTGCTTGCCCTGGAGGCCCACGATTGCCATCCGAAGCTGCCGGTCTGTAGCGAGTCCTGTACGTTGCCTCCTGGTGGCATCCTGGTGCATGGCCACCCGAACCTGCTGGCACCAGCGCTTTGCTGTTGCGCGCGTCGTTCAGAGCACCCTCAAGCAATCCCGTGTGGCTTGCAGGGATACGCGCAACAACATTGTTCAGCGGATAAGCATTGCTTCCGTCCGAAATAGCACCTCTTTCAATGGCTAGATACCATGAAACACCACTGCTCAGTGTACCAACGGCAGAGCTCTCGATCTGGGCCACAGCCGATGAGGATCCATATGAGCAGTCGGACGCGCAAACCTGCCTGTAGCCGTCGAATTCTTGCCACGAGCAGCCCGCGCCCCCTTTTCCTCCTTCCCCCC
>JAOSBN010117790.1:0-35964 GCA_027563595.1 Erythroxylum suave | reverse complement strand
GTTTGGGGTGAACCAGGATAAATCTTCGTGTCTATCTCTCTTACTCTCTATCTTTATCTCAGATTTCAGATTTATCATTACTTAGTTTGTACGTCTAGTAATCAATAGTTTTGATTAATCAACATTTGTTAAAAATTTTATAAAGAATTTTATTCTATACAAACAGTTCTGAAAAGGTTTATAAAAAGGGGATACACAATTCAACCCCCCCTTCTTGTGCTTTTAAATATCGTTTTCTAAGTGTTGTATTAACGTGTGATTCACTTCATAATTTTCCCACCAAAGTTTCGTAACGGCCTTGTCAAATGGCTGTTTTGCCCATTGAAGGTGCACAAAGGTATTGATTTTTCCACCGAAGGTGCGCAACAGCAGTGCCGCAGGGCTGTTTTGCCCATCTAAGGAGCACCAAGGTGCCTCCTTTCCCACAGAAGGTTCACCAAGGTGTTGATTTTCCCACCCAAGTTGCCCAGCAGCCAGGCCGAAGGGTTGTCTTGCCCGCCGAAGGTGCACAAAGATATTGATTTTTCCACCGAAGTTACTAAGCCGCCATGCTTCAGGGATGTTTTACTGACCAAAGGTGTACCAAGGTGCTAATTTTTCCAACGAAGTTGCTCAGTGGCTGTGCCGAATGGCTGTTTTGCCCACTGAAAATGCGCTAAGGTGCTAATTTTGCCACCGAAGATGCCCAGTGGCCGTGTCGCAAGATTGTTTTGCCCACCGAAGGTGCCCAGTAGCTGCACCAAAGTGCTGATTTTCCCACCGAAGGTTCCCAGCACCCTTGCCGCAGGGCTATTTTGCCCTCCGAATGCGCACCAAGGTTTTGATTCTCATCGAAGTTGCTAGCGGCTGTGCCAAATGGCTATTTTGCCCCCCGAAGGTGCACTAAGGTTCTGACTTTCCCAACGAAGGTGCCCAGCAGCTATGTCTTAGAGCTGTTTTGCCCACCAAAGGTGCACCAAGGTGTTTACTTTCCCACCGAAGGTGCCCAGCAACCATACTACAGCGCAGTTTTTCAAATCGAAGGCGTACCATGGTGCTAACTTTCGCCCACTGAAGGTGCACCATGATGCTGATTTTCGATCCGAAGGTGCCCAACGTCATACTACAGGGTTGTTTTGCCCACCAAAGGTGCACCAAGGAGATGATTTTCCCATCGAAGGTTCACCAAGGTGCTAATTTTCCCACCGAAGTTACCCAGCGACCGTGTTGAAAGGATGTTTTTCCCACCGAAGGTGCACTAAGGTGTTGATTTTCCCACCAAAGGTGCTCAGCCGTGTCGTAGAGCTATTTTGCCCACCGAAGGTGCACCAAGGTGCTGATTTTCCCACAAAAGATAGTTTTGCTAACCGAAGGTGCACCAAGGTGCTAATTTTCCCATCGAAGGTGCCAAGCGACCGTCCCAAAGGGCTATTTTGCCCACCGAATGTGCACCAAGGTGCTGACTTTCCCACCAAAGGTGTCCAGCAGCCGTACCGCAGGGCTATTTTGCCCATTGAATGTCCACCAAGGTGCTGATTTTTCCATCAAAGTTACTCAGCGGCCGTGCTGAAGCACTGTTTTGCCCATCGTAGGTGTACTAAGTTGTTGATTTTCACACCAAAGCTACCCGGAGGCCATGCCGAAGGGCTGCTTTGCCCACTAAAGGTGCACCAAGGTGCTGATTTTTTCACTGAAGGTTCAGCACAATATTGATTTTCCCATCGAAGTTTTCCAGCGGCCATGCTAAAGGGTTGTTTTACCTACTGAAGGTATAAAAAGGTGCTGATTTCACACCAAAGGCACTTAGCGGTCGTGCCGTAGGGCTGTTTTTCCCATCCAAAGTGCACCAAGGTGCTGATTTTCCCACCAAAGGTGCACAGCCACCTTGCCGAAGGGCTGTTTTGCTGACCAAAGGTGCATCAAGGTGCTGATTTTCCCACCGAAGTTGCTCAGCGGTCGTGCCAAATGGTTGTTTTGCCCACCGAATGTGCTCCAAGGTGTTGATTATCCCATCGAAGGTGCCCAGTGGCCGTGCTCCAGAGCTGTTTTACCCACCGAAGCTGCCAAGTGGTTGCATCAAGGTGCTGATTTTCCCACTGAAGGTGCCCAACGCCGGTACCCAAGGTGCACCAAGGTGCTAATTTTCCTACCGAAAGGGCCCAGTGGCCATGTCGTTGGGCTATTTTGTCGATCGAAGGGGTGCCAAGGTGCTGATTTTCCCCACGAAGTTGCTTAGAGTCTGTGTCGAAGGGCCATTTTGCCCATAGAAGGTGCACCAAGGTGCTGATTTTCCAACCGAAGTGCTCAGCGACCGCGCCGAAAGGTTGTTTTGCCTACCGAATGTGCATCAAGGTGCTAATTTTCCCACCGAAGTTGACCAGCAGCCGTGTCGCAGGGCTATTTTGCCCACTGAAGGTGCACCAAGGTACTTACTTTACCACCAATGGTGCCTAGCGGCCATGCCACGACGCTGTTTTTCCAATTGAAAATGCACTAAGGTGTTGATTTTCCCTCCGAAGGCTTGTTTTGCCCACCAAAGGTGCACCATGGTGTTGATTTTCCAACCGAAGGTGCTCAGCTGTCGTACCGCAGGGTTGTTTTGCCTACTAAACGTTCACCAAGGTGCTGATTTTCCCAGGGAACGTGCCCAAAGTGCTGATCTTCCCATCGACGTTGCCCAGCAGCACTGTCGAAGGTGCACCAAGGTGCTGACTTTCCCACCAAAGGTGCCCAGCAGCCGTGCCATATGGCCATTTTACCTACCGAAGGCGCACCAATGTGCTGATTTTCCTACCGAAGGGGCCTAGCGATGATGCCGCAGTGCTCTTTTACTGATCGAAGGTGCAACATGGTGTTGATTTTCCTGTCAAAGGTTCACCAAGGTGTTGAATTTCCCACCGAAGTTACCCAGCTGCCGCACCGAAGGGCTATTTTGCCCACCAACGGTGCACGAAGGTACTGATTTTCCCACCAAAGGTACTCAGCAGCCGTGTCGCAAGGCTGTTTTGCCCATCGAAGGTACACCAAGGTGCTGATTTTCCCACCGAAGGGTTATTTTGCCCACCGAAGGTGCTCCAAGATGTTGATTTTCCCACCGAAGGTGCCCAGCGGCCGTGTCGCAGGGCTGTTTTGCCCATCGAAGGTGTACCAAGGTTCTGAGTTTCCCATCGAAGGTGCCCAACAGTCATGTCGTAAGGCTATTTTGCCCAACGAAGGTGCACCAAGGTGCTGATTTTCCCACTGAAGGTTCACCGAGGTGCTATTTTCCAACTGAAGTTGCACAGCTGCCGTGCCGAAGGGATGTTTTACCCACCGAAGGTGCACGGAGGTACTAATTTTCCCACCGAAGGTGTATAGCAATCGTGCTGTAGCGTTGTTTTTCTCACCGAAGGTGCACCGAGGTGCAGATTTTAACACCGAAGGTGCCCAGCGGTCAGGCCGTAGGGCTGTTTCGCTGACCAAAGGTGAACCAAAGTGCTAATTTTCATACAGAAGTTGCTCAGCAGCCGTGCCGAAGGGTTATTTTGCCCATCGAAGGTGCACCAAGGTTCTGATTTTCCTACCAAAGGTGCCCGGTGGCCATGCCGTAGGGTCGTTTTGCCTATCGAAGGTGTACCAAGGCTTTGATTTTCAAAACGATGGCGCTCAGTTTTCGTGCAGCAGGGCTGCTTTGTCGATCGAAGGTGCACCAAGGTGCTGATTTTCTCACCGAAGTTGCTCAGCGGCCTTATCGAAGGATAGTTTTGCCAATCAAAGATGTACTACGGTTCTGATTTTCCTACTGAAGGTGTCGAGAGATCATGTCACAGTGCTATTTTGCCCATGAAGGTGCACCAAGGTGCCGATTTTCCCACCTAAGGTGCCCAGTGGCATTACCGCAGGGCAGTTTTTTCGACCCAACATGCACCAAGGTGCTAATTTTCCCACCAAACTTGCCCAGCAGGCATGCGGAAGGGCTATTTTGCCCATCGAAGGTGCACGAAGGAGCTGATTTTCCCACTGAAGGTTCCTGACGGTTGTGCCGAAAGGCTATTTTTTCCATTGAAGGTGCACAAAGGTACTGATTTTCGAACCAAAGGACCCCGGCGGCCGTGCCGCAGGGCTGTTTTGCCCAATGAAGGTGATGATGTTCCCACCAAAGGTTCACCAAGGTGCTGATTTTCTCAGCGAAGTTGCCCAGTGGTCGTGCCAAAGTGCTATTTTGCTCACCGAAGGTGCACAAAGGTGCTGAATTTCGCACCAAATGTGCTCAATGGTTGTTTCGCAGGGCTGTTTTATCGACCAAAGGTGCAGGGCTATTTGTCCCAAAGAAGTTGCCCAATGGCCGTGTCGAATGGCTGTTTTGCCAACCGAAGGTGCATTAAGGTGCTGATTTTCCCATCGAAGGTGCGCAGCGTCCTTACCGCAGGGCCGTTTTCCCAACCGAAGGTGCACCAAGGTGCTGGTTTTCTCATCGAAGGTGCCCAGCCGCCGTGCCACACCCACCGAAGGTGCACCAAGGGGTTTATTTTTCCACAGAAGGTTCACCAAGGGGCTGGTTTCTCCACAGAAGGTTCACCAAGGTGCTGATATTCCCACTGAAGGTGCCCAGCGACATTGCCGAAGGGTGTTTTGCCCACCAAAGGTGCACCAAGGTGCTGATTTTCCTACCAAAGGTGCTCAGCGGCTGTGCTACCGGGCAGTTTTGCCGATCGAAGGTGCACCTAGGTGCTGATTTTCCCATCGAAGGTGCCAGGAAAGGGCTATTTAGCCCACCGAAGGTGCACCAAGGTTCTGATTTTCCCACCGAAGGTGCCCCGTGGAGATGCCACTGGGCTTTCTCCCCCACCGAAGGTGCACTAAGGTGTTGATTTTCCCACCAAAGGTTCTCAGCGACCAAGCTGCCGGGCCGTTTTGCCTACCAAAGGTGCACTAAGGTCTTGATTTTCCCACCAAAGGTGCTCAGTGGCCGTATCGCAGGGTTATTTTGCCCACCGAAGGTGCACCAAGTTGCTGATTTTCCTACCAAAGGTGCCCAGCGGCCGTGCTGCAGGGCAATTTTATAGACCAGAGGTGTAGTAAGGTGCTGATTTTCCCACCGAAGGTTCACCAAGGTGCTGATTTTCCCACCGAAATTGCCCATCGACCGTGTCCCAGGGCTATTTTGCCCATCGAAGGTGCACCAAAGTTCTTATTTTCCCACTGATGATGCCCAACGGCTGTGCCGTAGGGCTATTTTGCCCACCGAAGGTGCACCAAGATGCTGATTTTCCCACTAAAGGTTGACCAAGGTGCGGATTTTCCCACCGAAGTTGCCCATCAGTCGTGTCCCAAGGTTGCTTTGCACACCTAAGGTGCTGATTTTCCCACTGAAGATGTCCAACAACCGTGCCGTAGAGCCGGTTTGCCCACCGAAGGTGCACTGAGCTATTGATTTTCCTACCGAAGGGGCCCAGCAGTCATGTTGCAGGACTGTTTTACCGACCGAAGGTGCACCAAGGTGCTGATTTTCCTACCGAAGTTGCTCAGCTGCCGTACTAAAGGGTTATTTTGCCCATCGAAGTTGCGCCAAGGTGCTGGTTTTCCCACTGAAGCTGCTCAACGGTCATTCAGGGGGGTTGTTTGCCCACCGAAAGTGCACCAAGGTGCTGATTTTCTCACCTAAGGTGCTAATTTTCCCACCAATGTTACTCAGCGGCAGTGCCGAAGGGTTGTTTTCCCATTTGAATGTGCACCAAGGTTTTGATTTTCCCATCGAAGGTGCCTCGTGGAGATGCCACTGGGCTTTCTCCCCCACCGAAGATGCACTAAGGTGTTGATTTTCCCACCAAAGGTTCTCAGCGACCATGCTGCCGAGCCGTTTTAACCACCAAAGGTGCTCCAAGGTTTTGATTTTCCCACCAAAGGTGTTTAGTGGCCGTATCGTAGGGCTATTTTGCCCACCAAAGGTGCACCAAGTTGCTAATTTTCCTACCAAAGGTGCCCAGCGGCCGTGCTGCAGGGCAACTTTGCAGACCAGAGGTGCAGTAAGGTGCTGATTTTCCCACCGAAGGTTCACCGAGGTGCTGATTTTCCCACCGAAATTGCCCATCAGTCGTGTCCTAGGGTTGTTTTGCCCATTGAAGGTACATCAAGGTTCTGATTTTCCCACCGATGGTGCCTAGCGGCTGTGTCGTAGGGCTATTTTGCCCATCAAAGGTGCACCAAAATGCTGATTTTCCCACTGAAGGTTGACGAAGGTGTTGATTTTCCCACCGAAGTTGCCCATCGGCTATGTCCCAGGACGATTTTGCCCATCGAAGGTGCACCAAGGTTCTGATTTTCCCACTGATGATGCCCATCAGCTGTGCCGTAGGGCTATTTTGCCCACCGAAGGTGCACCAAGATGCTGTTTTTCCCATCGAAGGTTGACCAAGGTGCTGATTTTCCCACCGAAGTTGCCCATCAGTCGTGTCCCAGGGCTGCTTTGCACACCTAAGGTGCACTAAGGTGCTGATTTTCCCACTGAAGATGTCCAACAACCATGCTGTAGGGTCGTTTTGCCAACCGAAGGTGCATTGAGCTACTGATTTTCCTACTGAAGGGGCCCAACAGTCATGCCACAGGACTGTTTTACCAACCGAAGGTGCACCAAGGTGCTGATTTTCCTACCGAAGTTGCTCAGCTGCCGTGCTAAAGGGTTGTTTTGTCCAACGAAGTTGTGCCAAGGTGCTGTTTTTCCCATTGAAGCTGCTCAGCGGTCGTTCAGGGGGGTTGTTTGCCCACCGAAGGTGCACCAAGGTGCCGATTTTCTCACCTAAGGTGCTAATTTTCCCACCAAAGTTACTCAGCGGCAGTGCCGAAGGGCTGTTTTCCCATTTGATTGTTCACCAAGGTTTTGATTTTTCCACCGAAAGTGCCCAGCAGTTGTGCCACACAACCATTTTGCCTACCAAAGGTGCACCAAGGTGTTGATTTTCCTACCAAATGGCTACAACGGCGGTGTCGTAGGGCTGTTTTGCTGATCAAAGGTGCACTAGGTGATGATTTTTCCACCAAAGTTACGCAGCAGTCGTCCCGCAGGGTTGTTTTGCTCACCAAAGGTGCACCAAGGTCCTGATTTTCCTACCGAAAGCGCCTAGCGGCCGTATTGCAGGGCTTTTTTGCCCACCGAAGGTGCTCATTTTTCCTTCGAAGTTTCACCAAGGTGCTGATTTTCCCACCGAAGTTGCCCATCGGCCGTGTCCAAGGTCTGTTTTACCCACTAAAGCTGCACCAAGGTGCTGATTTTCTCACCGAAGGTGCCTAACGGTCGTGTCGCTGGATAGTTTTGTCGACCGAAGGTACACCAATGTGTTGATTTTCCCAACGAAGTTGCCCAACAAAGTTGCACCAAGGTTCTAATTTTCTCGCCGAAGGTGCCCAGCGGTCGTGCCGCAGTGCTATTTTACCGACCGAAGGTGCACCGAGGTGCTGACTTTCCCACCAAAGGTGTCCAGCAGTCGGACTGTAGGGCTGTTTTGCCCACTGAATGTCCACCAAGGTTCTGATTTTCCCATCGAAGTTACTTAGCGGTCGTGCTGAAGCGCTGTTTTGCCATCGTAGGTGTACCAAGGTGCTGATTTTCACATTGAAGGTGCCTAGCGGCTGTGCGGAAGGGCTGTTTTGCCCACTGAAGGTGCACCAAGGTGCTGATTTTCTCACCGAAGGTGACCCCCAAAGGTGCACAAATGTGTTGATTTTCCCACTGAAGGTGCTGAGCTGCCTTGCCGCAGGGTTATTTCGCCCATTGAAGGTGCACCAAGGTGCTCACTTTCCCAGCGAAGGTGTCCAGCAGTCGTGCCGGCCGCAGGGCTATTTTACCCACCAAAGGTGCACCAACCGATGGGGCCCAGTTTTCATGCTGAAGGGCTGTTTTACCGATCGAAGGTACACAAAGGTGCTAATTTTCCCATCGAAGTTGCTCAGCGGCTGTGCTGAAGGGCTGTCTCGAACATCGAAGGTGCGCTAAAGTTCTGATTTTCCCACTGAAGGTGCCCAGTGGCCGTGTCACAAGACTATTTTTTGCACGAAGGCACACCAAGGTACTGATTTTCCCACCGAAAGTGCCCAGCGGACGTACCGCAAGACAATTTTGTCGACCAAAGGTGCACGAAGGTGCTGATTTTCCCACCAAACTTGCTTAGTAGCTATATGGAAGGGCTATTTTGCCAATCGAGGGTGCACCAAGGAGCTGATTTTTCTACCGAAGGTGCTCGGGGGCCGTGTCAAAAGGCTATTTTTCCACCAAAGGTGCACCAAGGTGCTTATTTTTCCATCGAAGGTTCACCAAGGTGCTGATTTTCCTATCGAATTTGCCCGGGGACCATGCCGAAGGGCTGTTTTGCCCACCGAAGGTGCACCAAGGTGCTAACTTTCCCACTGAAGGTGTCCAGCTGTCGTACAGCAGGGTCATTTTGCCCACCGAAGGTGCACCATGGTATTGATTTTCCTACTGAAGGGGCTCAGTGGCCATATTGAAGAGTTGTTTTGCCGACTGAAGGTGCACCAAGGTATTGATTTTCCCATCGAAGTTGCTCAGGTCCTATGGAAGGGTTGTATTGCCCAGGGAAGGTGCATCAAGGTGCTGATTTTCCCACCGAAGGTGCCTAACAGCCGTGTCGAAGTGTGGTTTTACCCACCCAAGGTACACTAAGGTGCTGATTTTTCCATCGAAGTTGTCTAGCGGCCGTGCCGCAGGGCTTTTTTGCCTACCGAAGGTGCACTAAGGTGCTGATTTTCCCACCGAAGTTTACCAGCGGCCATGCCGAAGGGTTGTGCATAAAGGTGCCGATTTTCCCATTGAAGGTGCTTAGCTGCCATATCGCAGGGTTGTTTTGCCCACCGAAGGCGCACCATGGTATTGATTTTCCTACCGAAAGGGCCCAGCGGACATGTCGAAGGGCTATTTCCCAATTGAAGGTGCACCAAGGTGTCGATTTTCCCACCGAAGTTGCTCAGTGACCCTATGGAAGGGTTGTTTTGCCTAGCGAAGGTGCTGATTTCCCACCGAAGATGTTCAGCAGCTATCCTGCGAGGCTATTTTACCCACCAAATGTGCACCACGGTGCTAATTTCCCACCGAAGGTGCACAGTAGCCGTGCTGCAAGGCTGTTTTGCCCACCGAAGGTGCACCAATGTGTTGATTTATCCACCGAAGGTGCCCAGCGGTCATGCCGTAGAGTTGTTTTGCCCACCAAAGGTGCACCAAGGTGCTGATTTTCCATCAAAGTTGCCTAGCGGTCGTACCGATGGGCTGTTTCACCCATCGAAGGTGCATGAAGGTACTAATTATCCCACCAAAGGTGCTCAGCGGCCGTGCCGCAGAGCTGTTTTGCCTACCGAAGGTGCACCAAGGTGCAGATTTTCCCACCAAAGGGTTGTTTTGCCCATCGAAGGTGCACCAAGGTTCTGATTTTCCCACAGAAGTTGCCCAGCCGCCGTACTGCATGGCTATATTGCCCACTAAAGGTGCACCAAGGCGCTGACTTTCCATCGAAGGTGCCCAACGGCTGTTCTGCGGGGCCGTTTTGCCCACCGAAGGTGCACCAAGGTGCTGATTTTCCTACCGAAGGGGCCCAGCGGCCCTACCAAAGGGCTATTTTGCCGACCGAAGGTGCACCAAGTTGTTGATTTTCCCACCGAAGTTGCTTAGCAGTCGTGTCGAAGTACTGTTTTGCCCATCAAAGGTGCAGCAATGTGCTGATTTTCCCATCGAAGGTTCCCAACGACTACACCGAAGGGCTGTTTTCCCCACCGAAGGTACTGATTTTCCCACTGAAGGTGCCGTAGGGCTATTTTACTGACCAAAAGTGCACCAAGGTGCTGATTTTCCCACCAAAGTTGCTCAGCGGCCGTGCTGAAGGGCTATTTTGCCTAACGAAGGTGTACCAAGGTGCTGATTTTCCCACTAAAGGTGCCCAGCGACCGTGCCAAAGTGCTGTTTTGCCCACTGATGGTACACCAAGGTGCTGATATTTTCGCAAAAGTTACCAAACTGTCGTGTTGCAGGGTTGTTTTTCCTACCGAAGGTGAACCAAGGTGTTGATTTTCTCGCCGAAGTTGCACAGCAGCCATGTCGAAGGGTTGTTTTTCCCAGCAAAGGTGCATTAAGGTGTTGATTTTCCACCTGAAGGTGCCCAGCGACACAGCCGCAGGGCTATTTTGCCCACTGAGTGCGCACCAAGTGCTGATTTTCTCACCGAGGGTGCCCAGCGGTCGTGCCGTAGGGCTGTTTTGCATACCGATGGTGCACCAAGTGCTGATTTTCCCATCGAAGGTGCCCAGTAGTTGTGCCGTCAGGTTGTTTTTCCCACCAAAGTTGCCCAGCGGCTGCACCGAGGTGTTGATTTTCCCACCAAATGTGCCCAACGGCATTGACGAAGGGCTATTTTTCCCACCGAATGTGCCAAGCGGCTATTTTTCCCACCGAAGTTGCACCAATGGGTTGTTTTACTCACCGAAGGTCTTTCAATGGGCCAATAGGCTATTTTAGCATTGAAGTTATGCCAACAGCCTGTTCCATTGACTAAGTTGATTGCAATGATGATATGTGCAATGTTCATGCTCTTAGATTTTCCACAAGTATTTTCAATCAACCTTTTCCGCTTCATGTGCATACACACGATTTCCTGGGTTTTTTGGGCCTTAAACATTTAATTGGTCCCACCAACGCTTCGTGTGCGGCCTCGTGGCTAGATTTGACACTGTTTTTCTTACTTAAGTGTTTGTATGTGTTAGGGTGGCTAAGATTGGGCAAAAAGTTGAATGGGGGGACGAATCAGAGCGACAGAGGGTTAAATCTTAGTGGATCGTGGCAACAAGGCCACTTACAATACCCCGTCGCGTATTTAAGTGATCCGCTAAGGATTCTACCTACTGCTAGGTGGGAATTTTGATTCAGGGCCAGCCCACACCGCTTATCTGCGAGGGGGGCTTGGCCAACGATACATACCTTTGGGGACCAAAAGGCCCCTATTGAGGGTTGGAAATCGGGGGGCAGGCGCACGCGTTGCTTCTAGCCCAAATTTTGACTTAGAGGCGTTCAGTCATAATCTAGCGTAAGGTAGCTTCGTGCCCTGGCTTTTTAACCAAGTGCGATGACCGATTGTGCGAATCAACGGTTCCTCTTGTACTAGGTTGAATTACTATTGTGACACTATTGTCAGTAGGGTAAAACTAACCTGTCTCATGATAGTTTAAGCCCAGCTCACCTCACGTTCCCTATTACTGGGTGAACAATCCAACACTTGGTGAATTCTGCTTCACAATGATAGGAAGAACCGACATCGAAGGATCAGAAAGCAACGTCGCTATGAACGCTTGGCTGTCACAAGTCAGTTATCCCTGCAATAACTTTTCTGACACCTCTAGCTTCAAATTCTGAAGGTCTAAAGGATCGATAAGCCATGCTTTCACGGTTCATATTCGTACTGAAAATCAAAATCAAACGAGCTTTTACCCTTTGTTTCCACACGAGATTTCTGTTCTCATTGAGCTCATCTTCGGACACCTGTGCCATCTTTTAACAGATGTGCCACCCCAGCCAAACTCCCCACCTGACAATGTCTTCCACCTAGATCGGCCCGCCTAACGACCTTAGGTCCAAAAGGAGGAGCGACGCCCCGCCTCTGATTCACAGAATAAGTAAAATAACGTTAAAAGTAGTGGTAATTCACTTTCGCTGTTTCCAGCTCCCACTTATCCTAAACCTTTCATGTCATTTCAAAAAGTCAGACTAGAGTCAAGCTCAATAGGGTCTTCTTTCCCTACTGATTATGCCAAGCCCATTCCCTTGGCTGTGGTTTCACTGGATAGTAGACAAGGACAGTAGGAATCTCGTTAATCCATTCATGCGTATCACTAATTAGATGACGAGGCATTTAGATACATTAAGAGAGTCATACTTACTCCTGCCGTTTGCTTGCACTTGATTGAATTTCTTCACTTTGACATTCAAAGAACTGGGCAGAAATCAAAATATGTGAGCATCGCGGCATCCGAAAGGACCGTCGCGATGCTTTGTTTTAATTAAGTAGTCAGATTCCCCTTGTCCGCACCAGTTCTAAGTCGACTGTTCAATGCTTGGGGAAGGCCTCCGAAGGAGCCTTTCCTAGTCCATCCCCCGCTTGGCACGCGATGACCCGCCCTCGCCGCTGTAGCAGCTCAAGCAGTCTGCCGACAGCCGAAGGGTTCGGGGCTGGGACCCTGGGCCAAGCCCTTAGAGCCAATCCTTTTCCTAAGGTTACAGATCCATTTTGCCGGCTTCCTTTGCCTACATTGTTCCATCGATCAGAGGTTGTTCACCTTGGAGACCTAATGTAGTTATGAGTAAAACTGGGCGTGGGAGGCACTTGGTCCTCTAGATTTTCATGGGTCACTGGTGGCGCACCAGACACAGGGTGATGTGCGGTTCTCTACCAGCCGCTAGACCCTACCTCTAACTGAGTCATTTCTAGGGTGGGCGGGCTGTTAAACAGGAAAGATAACTCTTCCTGAGGCCCCCGCCATTGTCTCTAGGCTTCCTAGCATTGTTGTCAGCTGCCGCATCCCAGTTTTAGAATTTTAACCCGATTCCCTTTCGATGCTTGAGCACAAATGCGCTATTCTATGGGCTTCCCCCGTCTCTTAGGATCGACTAACCCATGTGCAAGTGCCGTTCACATAGAACCTTTCCCCTTCAGCCTTCAAAGTTCTCATTTGAATATTTGCTACTACCACCATGATTTGTACTGACAGACGCTTCATCCGGGCTCACGCCCTAGGTTTTGCAGCGAATGTCGTGCCCTCCTACTCATCAAGGCCTACCCTTGCCCCGATGGCCTGGTGTGGGTCGTGCACTTCAATGCCATTGATTTTTGGGTCTAGTTTATTTGACAGGTGAGTTGTTACACACTCCTTAGTGGATTTCAACTTCCATTACCACCATCCTGCCGTCTCAATCAATCGACACCCTTTGTGGGATAGGTTAGTGCGTAATTAGGCACCGTAACCTGGCTTCCGGTTCATCTCACATCGCCGGTTCTGCTTACAAAAAATGGCCCACTTAGGGCTCACAATTCCGTGGCGCAGCTCAGCAGAGCAACCACGCCATCCTACCTATTTAAAGTTCGAGAGTAAGTTGAGGGGATTGTGCCCTTGATGCCTCTAATCATTGGCTTTACCTGATAGAACTCGTAAAGCTAGGGTTGAAAATTGGACAGTGTGGAATTCTGCCTTGTTGGCACGTGTACTGTGGAATATCCATGCTGAAGGCAACTCACTATAGGTGAGATGGATGCATGGGACATATTTGAGGGGCATTTCTATTTGGGATTGGAAACTTCACCCTAGATATTCCCCTTTGATGAAAAAACTAGCCATGATTCGAGATTCTTTAGTGGACAAATTGGGAGGAAGTAGTGTAGTCATCATGGGTATGGAGCAACTCTGTAGTAATGGGGTTTTATCTTCTCATAAAGTTTACGAATTGTTGAGAGTTCACCACCCTACCTGTCCTTGGATGCCCTTCATCTGGAAGGCTTACATCCCACCAAAATTCTCATTTATTATATGGCTTAGTATACGGAATAGGCTGCCCACCAAAGACAACCTTCTCTTCCTTAAATTGGATCATACCTGTAAGTTATGCACTTCAGCACCCAAAACCGTGGCCCATTTATTTTTCTGATGCTCCTTCTCATGAGCGGTGTGGACTGTTATTAAAAACTAGCTGGGACTGCCAAGGGATACAACTTCCTTACTGAGTTCTATTAAATGGATTCGCAAAGACTATAGGGGTGCTCTCCTAAGAAGTAAATTTAGCTAAACTTGCCCTACTTTGCATGGCTTATAAGATCTAGAAAGCCTAAAGTGCAGTCCAAATGGAAGCTGCCACATTGGCTACTAATGATGTTGTCTCAAAAATTAAAGTTGCAATATACAAAATCCTGTATAGGTTATACCCTGTTGAGTGTATTTCATTTTAAGTTTTGGAAATTTGGGTTCCACCAGCAGCATTTGCGCCATTGTTCCAGTGGGTTTATTAGGCAATATCGACTAATTATCTTCCCTCTTTTGTCCAATATGGATTATTCTGTGGGTAGGCTCTCACTAGCCTCCTTTGGGGCAAAGGGATTGGTGCACTACCACACCTCCAGTTGATAGGGTTGGCAGTGTTTTGCCCCTCCCTTATCTCCGTTTTACTACTAATTTTTGGCCTCTTTGATGACTGCTTTGAATGTATTGTAGTTGCAGCTGTTTGAGCCACTATACTGGGTGGTTCTGCGTGGCCTCTCCCCACGTACATTTTTGGTGGCCTAGTGGGCTAGGTATTTCCTTCTTGTACAGAGCTGTATGGAGGGTAGGGGGCCTCACTGTAGTGGCCTAGGGAGTTACCTAAATGTGCAGATCTTTTCTTATTCTCCATCCTTGATGACAGGTGGGGAAGACATTTAGGAACATCTAGTGACTGCACCTCTGTTACAAGGGCATTATTATTGCATAGTTCGAATGAATTGTATCGTATTCTTGAGCTTCTGGTTTCTAAGGGTATACAGGGGCTGTGGGTGTATGTGTATTGTCGGCAGATAGGGAATGTGAATTGCTGGCACTATAATAGGGTGGCCTGAGGAAAGGGAGTCAGAGAGCAAGGCTGGAGACACACTTTTCTACCTTGTCTTACTATGTACCTATGGCTATGAGGAGATGGGATGAGGAGGAACTATAATCTGTACCCTGAATTAATATGTATCTATGGCTATGTGGAGATATGATGAGAAGGCACTACATTATATAGCCCATCAGCTTCAATTAAATTCAGCATGGTGTACACCCTTTGTATGGTAGATAGTGGAATAAATAGTGAATGTACCCCTCTTATAGGGGCACTATTATTGTGGAGTTTTGGCTGGACTGTACCCTTTTATTTGGGATCTCTTCATCGTCACTTGTAATTTTGATGGTTGAGTTGTGAAATCTTGTACGGGACACCATTGATGATACTAAAGCAAGGCTGTGGGAGTATGTGTTCTGTGGCTGGGTGGAGATTGTGGGTTGCTGGCATTAAAAAAGGGTGGACCGATAAAAGGCAGTCGAAGTAGAAGCCCTGTCACACCCCCTTTTTTACAACCCAAAAATACAATGTCACAATGGCTATGAGGAGGTGGACTGAGGAGGAACTCCATTATGTAGACCATCAGCTTAAACTCATTTTTGCACGGTGTCTACCCTGAGTATGATAAACGGTAGAGGTATTGGCTTGTTAAAAGGGAGTGCTCCGAATCTTGGAATATCCACAGAAGGTCGTATGAGGACTGGCCGAGGAGGGGATGGAGATCAGGAAAGGAGTAATGATTGACGGTTGTCTTCTAGAAGGACTGCTATCTATGCCTCACTACCAATTGCCGACGGGAGTGATATAGCTGCATCATTTTTCTCTAATGTGTTTGTTCATTTTGCAGGTTACTCCAAGCAGTGCTTATCTTCTAACTACCATTCTTGCTACAGTAGCTTCGGGTTCCCCACAAAGGCATTACTGAATCATCACTATAGGCTGATTCATTTTCCAAATAGTTTTTCCTGGTCCGTTCCACCATCACTTGCTGGATCCGATCGTTTACTCCAAGCTGATCACTCAATGTCTGATTGTGTACGCAACTTTGAGGTGGTCCATATATGTTACGTACGTTGCATGGTTTTGCTTTCTGTATGGTATTGTTCTATTGAAAGCAAAACGATACCGCATCCTATGCTTGCATATTTATTTGCCTTATTGCTGGAATTCATGCACCACCATTGCTGGCGTTTGGCTGTCCATTTTACCATTGTTGACTGTATGATCCTATGTCAGCATTCCATATCTGATCGCCAGATTCATTGTCCACTCGTCGAATTACTGTACATTCACCAACGTTATTGTTCATTTCAGGGAGTTACTGTTCATCCAAAATGTTGTTGTTCCTAAGGAGAAGTGAATAGCTTATTACCTGGTCAATTACATGGCAATTTTCTATTCATTATTTTCCTATTTTCTTTTGATTGCCTAGCCTCCTTTTGGCGTGTTTTGGAGTCTCTTGGCAATTTTTCCTTGGGTGTACTGAGGATATGGAAATTAGATTTATAGGAATTATTTCTTATCCAGATTGTACCTGTTCTTGGGAGAATTTGATTTTTGAGGTCGGGGTATCCTCCTCAGGACCGTGTATATATTCATTTTTGGTATAATATATTTACATTTTACCCAAAAATAAAAAAGAAAGAGCTGTACTATCATTGTGGTCCTTAAGTGGTTCTCTTAAGCCTTAGGTGATTCTAACGTTTTCACCTAAGGTGCTGCATAGATTTGTATTGTCTTTCTCCTTCCTTGCGTTTTTCATTTGATTAATCACATTCCTTCTTAATCCCTGAGTGGGTTCTTCATTTGCGTTACGGGGTTCTCTTCCCCTGTGTGTGCTAGGCAGTCACGCTTCATTTTTTGAACAGTAACAGGGATTGTACAGGTTGTGCTATTTTTGTTGGAGGATTGCTGTAAATTTAGGGTAAGGCGCCGATCTTGTAATCTAACCTCCATTACGAGCCCTTAGCTTGTTGCACGCCGTTGATTCAGGTTGGGGAATTTCTAGGGTTCATCTCCTTTGAGGTGCCCACGGTGCAGCGCCCACGTGATTTTTCCCAGGCTTGGGTTAAATTTGTGAAATTGCTAATAGCATTTACGGTTGAGGGAGGTGAACATTGGAGTTTCTAGGGTGGGCTCCCCAATGCCTGAGGTGGTCAGGAACAACGGGGAAGAAAAAATATAGGGGCAAAAACATTACGGCTGATTGTGTTATTGCTCTGTGTTCCCCTATACATGCGATTCTTGATGATTCCTCTGCCTCTAGTGACAGTGATGGTCAAGAGCCTACTTCTCAACAACTTAAGAAGTCGACTACAGGAGTAGCAACTGCAGGAGATGCGCACAAACTTGTCAAAAGTGGAACCACGATGTCTGATACGTCTAGACGTCAAAATGCAGGACAAGGAAAAAACTCTAGTCGGGTGGCCTAGGGGATAAGTCACGTTACAGGTAACCCTTTGACCCCCTATGATAAACTTGTTTTTGGTGTATCGTGTGTTGAAAAGCTGGGGGATGATAAAACATCCCCAGCAAATGAGGCTGTTGAGACAGGGAGTGAGGGTAGTGAGGAAGAGTTTGAAGATAGTGCTGAATCCTCTTCCTCTGGAAACTTGGAGGAGAACTAGTCCCTACAACCCCCCACTTCCTACCTATCAAACCGACCATCTCCTAGCCCCACATAACTGAGAGTTGAAAAATGGACTCCCCTTAACCTATACACCAGTTGAGGATGAAGTTGCCATTGAGGAAGCGGAAATGAGGTTAGTAGAGGATGATTGGGGGTATTGCCTTATCAGGTGCTTTACTGGTCAGTTCCCCGGGTTAAAAATAGTCGAGGGTCTGATGAAAAAATGGGGTGTTCATTGCAAACTGCTCCCACATGAATACGGATGGACGGAGTTCCAATTTGATTCAGATGAAGATCGGACTAGAGTACTTGTAGGGGGCCTATATGTGGTGTTTGGTAAAACGTTATTACTGAAGACATGGACTCTCGGTTTTGTTTTCAATTATTAGGACTTCCTCAAGGTTCCAATATGGGTTAAATTTCCTAAGGTTCCATTAGACCTATGGCATGACAATATCCTGTCAAAAATCGGGTCCAGAGTCGGTAATTTTTGTGTACTGACCAAATAACAGCAAACAAAACCCGCATTGGTTATGTCTGCATGTTGGTAGAGGTAGATGTTTCAAAGGAACCAGTTACAACTTTTGTAGTTAACCTACCTAAGGGCCTTCGATACACTCAAACTGTTTTGTATGAGACATTTCCCCAATATTGCTGCTTCTGTAAACAATTTGGCCATACTCCCTTTGGGTGTTCAAAGAAAGCCTTGAAGGAGCCTACGGGCAGAATAGAAATACCATAGGTGGATGAGACAGAGAACCACCTTAATAATGCCTCTGTCACTAAAACCCCCACACATGACTCTATACAGAATCCTCAGGAACCTATTTCAAAAGTGGGCAGAAGTGGAAAAAAATAATTGAAACTTCCTTAACACAGATTGGCAAGGATGAGAGGGAGTCAGCCAGTCCAGTCCATGTCGATACTACCCTCCAACAGTGATATACTGAGACCAATACAGAGTAGGGGAATGTAGGGGCCCAGACCAAAGCACGTACCAGCTAGAAGGAGGTCGGATCTACATTAGTTATAGCTTTGGGGTCAGGTTCACAAGTCAGATAGGAGGGCCCTTCTAGCCACAGTAAGGAAACCGCTGTAGAACCCGCACCTTTGGCTTGTCCTAGCCTTAAACACATAGCTTCAGCTTTAGTTGAGACTGATGGTAATCTTCATGGAGACGGGGACTGGTAGAGCATAAAAGGTCACCCTAGCTCTATGGCCAAGAGCCTTTCCGTGGCCCCTTCAAAACCTCCACTCAGAGTCAAGGGCCTGCAGGAATCAGGTAGCATAGTTCGGTCAATGGGTCAAATAGAAGTTTACCCACCAGGCACTAGCTCAGGAGGGAGCACCGTGTCTCTGAAACTAGTCCATGCTACTACAGTGACGGTAGGAGGTATAGGGGCAATTAACACCGAAAAAATGTGAATAACTTAGGGAACAGGGGGGCCAGCCCACATACTTGAGGGGTGAGCACCTCCAGCAATGTTAAATGACAATATTGTGTTGGAATGTCCGAGGCTTAAGCAAAGCCTCAAGACAAAACAGTGCTGCTACCCTCATTAGGCAGCACAAAAGCCAGTTGGTATGCTGTTTATAAACAAAATTGGATATGGCAGGACTAAACCTATTGATGCAACATAGGTTCCTCGGTTAGGCAGTGACACAAAATTTTAATCAGATTACCAGGGGAAGAATGTATGTCATTTGGAACACTAGACGCTATCAGTGTGATGTCTTGGTTGTTGACGAACAATTTATACATTGCTAAGTGCATTGTCTCATCTCCTAGCAGCGGTTCATGATTACATTTGTATGGCCTTTACAGTGCCACTAAAAGACGAGCAATGTGGCACCACTTACTAGGGATTGGGTCGGCTATTTCCCTCCCTTGGCTACTCCTTGGTGAGTTCAATTGTGTGTCTACTGCCAGGGAGTGTATGGGCTGTAAAACCCCATCTGCTTATCTACTCCAAGATTTGGTTAACTTCGGATGTACCCTCCGGTTGGAAGATGCTCCTTATACAGGGGAGTTCTTCACTTGGCAAAAAAAATTACTTTGGACTAAAATAGACAGAGTGTTGATTAATCAAGGGTAGAGCTCCATGGGGTTTCAGTGTTCGGCTCACTTTATGGAAAAACTCCCCGATTCAGACCATTGCCCAATTATTATTACCTTCACCAATTCCATCTCCACCGGGCACAAATCTTTCAAAATTTATAATATGTGGCTTGCACACCCGAACTTCCAGACTATTGTTACTATTGTTTGGGTGAGGGTAGATGTGGGCGAAGCCCAATTCCTTCTCTGCAAAAAATTGATGTACTTGAAGCAGCCTCTAAAGGCACTTAATCAACAAGCCTTTGGTCATATATCTGAAAAGGCTAAAGTAGCTACAGTCAATTTTCAAGTAGCTTATAAAGCTTCCTTACAACACCCGATAGATCCCCGATTGATACAAGAGAGGGAGGAAAAGAGGAAAGTGGCAGACTTTATGATAGAGGCTAAAAGAAAATTCTTCCAACAAAAAGCGAAATGTACCCACTTAATGGAAAGTGATAAGAGAACCAAATACTTCCATGCCATTGCTAGGAAGAAATGCCAATAGAATCACATCACCCATCTCTTGAAAGCTGATGGATCCAAGAATCAATCTGTGGGGGAAATGGCAGAATGTATGGTTAGGTTTTATGAAGACTTACTGGGTACCAAAGTAACAATAGCTAAACCACATAGTAGTGTAGTTCAGTTGGGTCCTCAACTAGAATTGGAGTCTTAGGCAGCTCTACTAGCCCCTATATTAGATCTTGAGATAAAAAGAGCACTATATGATATCGAGGATGATAAAGCCCCGAGCCCTGATGGTTACTCTTCGGCTTTCTTTAAATAGCAATGGCAACTGGTTGGGCCTGATCTCTTAACAGCAGTGAAGAAATTCTTCAATTATGGGAGACTACTTGATCAAATTAATCATACCACCCTCGCTCTTCTTCCCGAAACAAAGTCAGCACTGAAAGTTTCAAATTTTTGCCCGATTGCTTGTCTCAATGTTGTATACAAGGTGATTACCAAGATCTTCTTAGATAGAATGGCTCGAGTAGTGAGGAATTTGATAGATGATGCACAGGCTGCTTTTATCCCAGGTAGAGGTTTGCTATATAATGTGTTTCTTGCTCAAGAACTAGTGAGAGGGTACTCCCGGAAGAGGATTTCTCCAAGGTGCGTGTTAAAAGTGGACATTACCAAGGCATATGATACGATTTCCTGGGATTTTCTAGAATTTATACTGACAGAGATGGGCTTCCCTCCTCAATTTGTGTGGTGGGTTATGGAGTGTGTTACCACCCTCTCCTACTCTATTGCAATAAATGGAACTTTACATGGGATGTTTCATGGTAAAAGGGGGTTACGACAAGGTGATCCAATATCCCCAATCTTATTCATTCTTTGCTTTGAATATTTTTAGACTACTTAAGTCGAAGGCCAACCAAGTTGGCTTCCATTTCCACCTGAAATGCCAAAAATTAGGCATTACCCACTTTGCCTTTGCAGATGATCTTATGTTGTTTTCACGTGGTGATTATTCTTCTATCTAAATTCTAATGGAAGCCTTGTGGGAATTAAATGTAGTTGCGGGAATGAGGTTAAGCCCTTTAAAATCCCATATTTACCTAGCGGGGGTGTATGGTAGAGACAGAGCAGACATCCTACAATTGGTTACCTTTCTTAAGGGAGAGTTTCCAGTACACTATTTAGGGGTCCCACTAGCCCCTCTCAAAGTCTCAGTTGCTCAATACTACCCTGAAGGATTTTATAAAGGCTTGGACAGGCAAGTCCCTTACTTATGCGGGGAGGATAAAACTGGTTAATTCAGATATCCAAGGTCTACTTTCCTTTTGGCTATAAGTCTTCCCAATACTAGCTACCATTTTGGAGCATATTACTTCCATATGTCAGTTGTTTGTCTGGGGAGGGAAACACTATAAGGTTCCATGGGACACTGTTTGTGCCCCAAACTGGAAGGAGGATTAAGGCCGAAACATTGCAAGACCTAGAATTTAGCATTATTGGCTAAGGTCATATGGAACATTGATATTAAAGCGGACTCACACTAGATCCGTTGGATCAATGATGTATACCTTAAAGGCAATTCAGTATGGGAATGGCAATCGCACCCTAGAGACTCTCCATTTATGAAGATCTTTGCTCACATTCGAACCTTATTGATGGAGAAACTTGGAGGCCATAGGGGGGTGGAAGGTAGCCTGTCTCAGTTGTGTTCAAATGGCATATTTTCCTCAATGAAAGCTTATGACTTATTCCGGCCTAAGCATCCTATCCGACCTTGGATGTCTTTTATCTGGAAGCAGTATATACCTCCTAAATACTAAGTTATTGCATGGCTGAGTCTTCTGAACTACCTTCCTACCAAAGACAACCTAATGTTCTTGGAGATAGACAGATCTTGTCGTTTATGTCAAGTGAAAAATGAATCAGTGGCCCACTTATTTTTTACACGCACCTATATCCGAGTAGTTTGAGAAAACATTTACACTTGGTTAGGAATGACCAGGCCTATAGCGTCACTTGGAAATGCAATCAAGTGGATTCGTAAGGATTATCGAGGAGCCCGGTTGAGAAGTAAAGTAGCCCGATTAACCCTCCTTTCCACAATTTACATGCTTTGGAAAACCAAAAATGAATTTTTCTTGGAAGATAACACAGTTTCCATGGCAGATGTAGTACACAGAATTAAACTGGTAATGTACAAGATACTCTATAAACTATACCCTAGTGATATGCTCCCATTTTAATGATTAGTTTTATATTGGGGTGTTTGGGCTTTCCTGTATAATGTATGAGTTTCTTATTGATTATGGTTTGGTAATGGACGTCAGTCTCAGAGAGTAGGACTGGTGCTGGTTGATCCATAATGTTGGGAATTATTATTCACTATTGTTTGTTTGTTACTCCTGGACTCACTACTGTGTTGAAGCTCCATTATAAGATCAGATGATGCTGTGGAAATTTTTCTGAGGGTGGATCTGAACTTGACAAAGGGTTTGGGTCCCATAGGACCCCGATGGTACAACTACAACATTGGGTGTGGTTGGCTTTACTATATTGACCACTCTAACCTTTCCTAACATAGGTGCGGTTGTTAAGAGTAGTTTGTCCACTGGTTGACTTACTCCCCTATAGACTTGATACAAATGGCTGGTGATTATGATGTACTCTGAGTGACAGAGGTGGGGCTCCTCTTCTCTCCCCTGGTTCTTTTGTTCTACAGTAAACTGCTCTCAGTCGTATAAGGACTGTATACATTGATTGAAGATGTTTCCATGATTACGGCTCTCTACTTTTAGCGCATTTTTGGCGTGGTGGTGTTAAACGGAGACGCTATTGAGCTTGATCATTGAGGTTTTTGGCTCATTACTGAAACTACTATCCACTTTAGATAGTTGTCTTCTAGTTTTCACTCATTCTAACATTCGCATTAGATGGATGATGGGGGGTGCCTGGTATTGGTTCACTTGCGGAAATGGATCACTGTTGGTACTGGCTCATTGTTGAGGCCCTTCCCTCCTTGTATAAAGTGTTCGGGTGTTCTTGTTTTTATATGCGTGACATTTTGATCTTGGTTGAGCCTGATCACTGATGCTTTGGCTCGCTACTGAGACTACTGTCCACTTTGGATAGATGTCTCCTAGTTTTAACTCCTTCTACAATTGCCATTCGATGGACGATGGAGGGGCCTGGTATTGGTTCACTTGTGGAAATGGATAACTGTTGTTACTGGCTCATTGTTGAGGCGCTTCCCTACTTGTATAGGGTGTTCAGGTCTTCTTGTTCTTGTTTTCGTATGAGTGATATTTTGATCTTGGAATCATAATAGACACCAACCTAAGAGGGCTGTTTTTGATGCGGGATGCTCCTTAGTGTTGTGAGGTTTTAGCTACTGCCAGAGCGTTACACCTAGGCACACTATTACAGAGTTAAAGCCCTAACACTAAAGACTGGAGGCTCTGATTTCCCATAGGAGATAGGGGAGGGGCTTCCCTTCCCTCATCTATCTTTGCTTTACTGTATAATGCTCATAGTTACATTGGACTTGTACACAGAGTTTATGGATGAGGCCATACTTATGTCGTATTGCTTCCTGCGCATTGCTGGCACAATATTGCTAAATGGAGCTGATGTTGTTGCTCTTGAACATGGATGTGTTTGGTTCATTGATGAGGCTACTATTCACTGGAGAACATCGCTCTACTATAGTATCAAGCAGGTGATGACCCACTCACCTAAGCAGCAGGGTGCAACATCTCGGAAGGCTCTTATATGACTAACATGTTTGTTCATTTTGCAGGTACTACTTTTGAGCCGGCCACATCCTAGTGGTCAAGATGATGTTGTAGTTCGACACACTGGATCATCCGTCCCTATTCTCTACTACTGGTTTGAATGATTATCCACTGTCGGAGCTCTGATAATCACTGGATATCCTCGAGCTCCCTCCTTGCTGACTGACTGCTCAGTGCTTCAATGTATTTCTACTTGAGCCACCTTTTGGAGATGGATGTGGTGTCCCATTTACTCTGCATGACACTATAGAACAACACCATAGCATAACTACTGTTCACGATGAAAATAGTGCGGTTGCTGCTACTGCTCACGGTCGGACCCCCAGAATCTTGAGATCAGCCTCTAACTACTAAATGGCTGTCCAATGCCTACCATGTATCAGCTAATTGTTCCTTTAGTGACTAAGAAGCGATGAAGGATGCAATTCACGTCCACTGCATAGTACTGTACATCTACATGGTACTGTTACCATACGTACTCTACCTGGTCTAGTGGAGTACATCCGTAACAAGAAGAAAAAATAAATATTTGCTCTATATCCTCTCTTATATATACTGAGGCCACTGAATACCATAGCTTACCTGCCCCTGGTCAGAATTACTGTGCATTAAACGAAATCACTGTGCACTTATAGGAGACACAGTTCACTGGTCGACAATACTGTTCAAAGGTCAGAGATATTGTTCACACCCAAGAAGTACAGTTCATGTGCGGGGATGATGAAAAACTTTCCCCTCACCCTTGCTAGTCTTTTACTAATCAATTGGTCACCTGGAACTGCGAATAGTACGCTACATATTTTGCATGGCATTTCCTCTCTGTATGGTACTATTCCATTGTGTACCATGCTTCCCTGAACATAATGCTTATATGTAACACCGACTTGTTGGAGCAAAGGAATCACCTTTAGTATTAGCGACAAGCTAAACCTACTATTTGTGATGGATTGCTTGTTTCAACTCGGATTTACTGTGCACTCATCGGAATTAATATGTACTTGCCAGAATTACTATGCCTTGTCAGAGTTACTATTCAACTTTTGGCGTTACTTTTCAATGTTAATGGTACAATTCATAAGAATGGATAAATACAAAATTACCAAGATATTTGACTGATCATTTACTATTCATCTTTGTCCTTTAATAGTCATTTTGTATCTTTTGTTCCATTGTTACTTTGATTCCCAAGTCTCCTTATAGTTTGTATTGCGGTAATTTGGTAAGTTCCTTCGGATGTATCGGGTTATTGATAACTAGTTATGTAGGCCTTAGCATCTTCATCAAATTGTCCCTATATTAGGACAGTCTGCTTTTAAGGTCGAGGTTTGCCCCTCAGGACCGTGTATATATACATTTTTGGTATAATATATTTACATTTTACAAAAAAAAAGAGCTATCAGTTTGTCAATCCTTACTATTTCTAGACTTGCTAAGTTTCCCTGTGTTGAGTCAAATTAAGCCGCAGGCTCCACTCCTGGTGGTGCCCTTCCATCAATTCCTTTAAGTTTTAGCATTACGACCATACTCCCCCCGGAAACCAAAGACTTTGATTTCTCATAAGGTGCTGGCGGAGTACAAAAAGCAACATCCACCGATCCTTGGTCGGCATCGTTTATGGTTGAGACTAAGACGGTATCTGATCATCTTTGAGCCCCCAACATTCTTTCTTGATTAATGAAAACATCCTTGGTAAATGCTTTTGTAGTTGTTTGTCTTTCATAAATCCAAGAATTTCACCTCTAACTATGAAATACAAATGCCCCTGACTGTCCTTGTTAATCATTACTTTGATCCTGAAGGCTAACACAATAAGACCAAAATCTTATGATGTTATCCCATGCTAATATATATAGAGCGTAGGCTTGCTTTGAGCACTCTAATTTCTTCAAAGTAACAACACCAGAGGCATGACCCAGCCAATTAAGGTCAGGAGCACATCGCCGATAGAAGGGATGAGGCAGCCAATGCATACCTCACGATGCACCGGCCGACCTAACCCAAAGTCCAACTATGAGCTTTTTAACTGCAACAACTTAAATATACGCTATTGGAGCTGGAATTACGACGACTACTGGCGTCAAACTTTCCCTCCAATGGATCCTTGGTAAGGTATTTAGATTGTACTCATTCCAATTACCAGACTCATGGAGCCTAGTATTGTTATTTATTGTTACTACCTCCCCATGTTAGGATTGGGTAATTTACATGCTTGCTGCCTTCCTTGGATGTGGTAGCCATTTCTCAGGCTTCCTCTCCAGAATCGAACCCTAATTCTCCGTCACCTGTCAGGCCTCTATCCTCCCATCGAAAGTTGATAGGGTAGAAATTTGAATGATGCGTCATCGACACGATGGCTATGCGATCCATCGAGTTATCATGAATCATCAAAGCAATGGGCAAAGCCTGCATCGACCTTTTATCTAATAAATGCATCCCTTCCAGAAGTCGGGGTTTGTTGCTCGTATTAACTCTAGAATTACTACAGTTATCTGAGTAGTAGGTACCATCAAACAAACTATAACTAATTTAATGAGCCATTCGTAGTTTCACAGTCTGAAATTGTTCATACTTACACATGCATGGCTTAATCTTTGAGACAAGCATATGACTACTGGCAGGATCAACTAGGTAGTATTCCTTTGTGATGCCGCTTCCCCACACAATCGCCCTAGTAGGCATCGAGAATGAGTATGGATATTGTTTGGGTCAAGGGACAAAGTTATTTTGAAGGGCTTTAAGAGGGTTGCTCCGCCCATTAAGCTTACCGTATCCAAGAACACTAACACCCCACTTGTGTACCATAACACCCCAAATAGAGGCATGTTTGGCACACATAGGTCACTATAAGGTCAACCCCGCATCTATACGAATGCAAGGGGAAAACAATCATCCAAAAATTATAATTCCACCAATATTGGTACCAACACAAGAAACAGATCAAATCCTGATTAGCTCGAGGAAAACAAGAACCGAATGAAGAGGAAAGAAGGAAGACAATTCGACGCGCATAACATGGAGCTCGTCCACGTATGCAATCCAAATGCCACTCATGCGCTTTACGTACACTAGGCAACAATTTCATCTGGCCCAACAAGGCCTGACATGAACAAGTGCACCAATCGAGCATAAGAAGTAACCAGACAAAACCATGCCTGCACCACGGACCACGAGAATTTGGTAGCAAGGGACAACCGATAATCCAATAATCTGAGTATCAACATTGAACAGCACCGACTTCTATGAGTTTTTCTAAGCACCACATCGTACCAAGGTTACCGAAACGTCACCTTGCCTTCCTAACCAGTTCAATAACCGAATGCCTCACTTATCATTAACAAACCGAACCTTCAGCACTCCTAAGTACGACATGATGCACAACGAGGGTGGATGACACCCATGATCGGGTCTGCCAAAGAGCACCAGGGCGTCTGAGCTGACTCAGAAAGAGGATGCATTGTCGACGATTCCTTGTGCATGATGCTCTCGAGCATGCCCAAACATGGGGTTTAATCCCCCAAAAATCCCACAATCCGAGCCCACAATCTGAGTATCGCTGAGCAACACACTGTACTTAGGTTGCCAAAACGTCACCCTGCCTTCGAACCAGCTAACCAAACAATCAACTCACCAATTTTCATCAACAAGCCAGCCCTCCAGCACTCTCGATTGCAATGCGATGTTTACGTCAACAAGGGGCCAAGATCCATGATTAGGCATGCCCAAGTCCACCCGCGCGTTGAAACCGACTCAGCACGGGGATGAGTCATTGTCAATTCCTTGCACTTGATGCCCTTGAGCATGCCCAAGCATGGGGGTCGGCCCCCTAATATTTCAACATTCCGAGTTTCACTAGGCACCACATCGTACCAAGGTTACCGAAATGTCACCTTGCCTTCCCGATCAGTTCAATAATCGAATGCCTCGCCTATCCTTAACAAACTGTTCGGCATTCCTAAGTATGATGTGGTGCACAACACGAATGGATGACACTCATGATCGGGTTTGCCAAAGAGCACCCATGCGTCAGAACCGGCTCAGTAAGAGGATGCGTTGTCAACGATTCCTCGCACATGATGTTATCGGGCATGTCCAAACATGGGGTTCAACCCCTCTAAAATCTCATAATTCGAACCCACAATCTGAGTATCGCTGAGCACCACACCGTACTTAAGCTGCCAAAATGTTACCCTACCTTTAGACCAGCTAAGGAACCAATCACCTCACCAATCATCATCAACAAGCTGGCCCTCTGGCACTCCCGAGTACAACTCGATGTTCGCATTAATAAGGGGCTAAGACCCATGATTGGGCGTGTCTAAGTCTACTCGCGCATCGAAACAGACTCAGCAATGGGATGCGTCATTGCCGATTCCTTGCACTTGATGCCTTGAGCACGTCCAAGCATGGGGGTTAGCCCCCGACATTTCAACATTCCAAGTTTCGCTAGGCACCACACCGTACAAAGCACACAAGTGGATGACACCTATGATCGGGTCTACCAAAGAACACCAGCACACTAGAACCAACTCAGCAAGAGGATGCATCGTCAATGATTCCTTGCGCATGATGTTGTCAGGCATGCCCAAATATGGGGTTCAACCCCCAAAAAATCCCACAATTCGAGTATCGCTGAGCACCATACTATGCTTAAGCTGCCAAAATGCCACCCTGTGTTTGGACAAACTAAGCAACCAATCACATCACCAATCGTCATCAACAAGCCGACCCTCTGGCACTCCCGATGCGATGTTCTCATCAACAAGGGGTCAAAACCCATGATTGGGGGTGCCTAAGTCCACCCGTGCATCGAATCCAACTTAACAAGGGGATGCATCATTGCTGATTCCTTGCACTTGATGCCCTTGAGCACGCCTAAGCATGGGGGTTGGCTACCCGATATTTTGACATTTCGAGTTTCGCTAGGCAACACACCATTCCAAGGTTGCCGAAACGTCGCCTTGCCTTCCTGACCAGTTTAATAACTGAATCCCTCGCTTATCCTTAACAAACCAACCCTTCACACTCCCAAGTACGACTTGGTTCACAACGCCAGTGGATGACACCCATGCTCAGGTCTACCAAAAAGCACCCGCGCACCGGACCTACTCAACAATTGGATGCGTAGTTGACAATTCTTTGCACATGATGCTGTCGGGCATGCCCAAATATGGGGTTCAACCCCTTGAAAATTTCACAATTTGAGCCCACAATCCGAGTATCGCTAAGCACCACACTGTACTTAAGTTGCCAAAATGCTGCCCTGCCTTTAGACCAGCTAAGCAACTAATCACCTCACCAATCATCATAAACAAGCCAGCCCTTCGGCACTCCTGAGTACAACGTGATGTTCGCATCAACAATGGGCCAAGACCCATGATTGAGGGTGCCCAAGTGCACCCACATGTCGAAACTGACTTAGCAAGGGGATGCCTCATCATCAATTCCTCGCACTTGACATCCTTGAGCACGCCCAAGCATGGTCACTTGACGATCGTTGATCCTAGCCAACGAGAGGGGGGCAAGGCTATAATCGGCATGTTTTCAATGAAAATCTAACAATTCCTGACTAGCTGGGGCTTATTTCTCCTGATTTCTCACTACCGAGTATACCCGCACATGGTCGTAGCACGTGCCCATGGCCTTAGCTTGGTCACCTGACGATCGCCGTTCATAGCCAACGCGATGAAAATCCAACAATTTGTGACCAGCTGGGGCTTATTTCCACTAATTTCCCACTACCAAGTATGCTCGCACACGTCCACGGCAGTCGCGTACGGTCCCAGCCTGATAGCCTAACAGTCACTGATCATAGCCTACGAGAGGGGGCCACGACTATAATCGATGAGTTTTCGATGAAAATCCAACAATTCGTGACCAACTGGGGCTTATTTTCGCTAATTTCCCACTATCGAGTATGCTCGCACATGGCCGCGAGAGCCGCGCACGGCCCCAGCCTGGTCACTCGATGGTCGCCGATCATAGCCAACGAGAGGGAGGCACGGCTATAATTGGCAAGTTTTCGATGAAAATCCAACAATCCGTGACCAGCTGGGGCTTATTTCCATTAATTTCCCACTACCGAGTATGCCCACACACGGCTGCGGCAGCCGCGCACAACCCCATCCTGGCATCCCCTAAATTAAAAAATACTTGGAATTTTGATCTGAAATTTTGTACACATGTTCATAATAATCCAATGCACCTTTGATTAAAATTTCAGAATATTCTGACTAGTAAATTATTTTATATTATTTTTAATTATGTAAAATTTGAAAAATCATAAAAAATCGAAAACAAGTCCAAATGACACCAAATTTTGCGAAAAGTCTCCAAATCATGTGCTGAAAATTATGGTGAAGTAAGTTTGTACATTTGAAAATTTTCGAAAGGACAATTGACAAAGCATTGGCATGTCGGGTTGGCCAAATGTGTTGGTGGGAATATTGGGTACTTGAGCAAGGGACCAATGGAGACTTTTTAATAGAAGCAATTGCATGGGAGATCACAAAGGGAAAATTTGTGACATTCCAAGGTAATTTTGGAGGATTTACACAGGTAGATTTGCCAAGTGCAAGTGAGACGATCGAACGGAGGGAGATTTCACCTGACGTTAGCCTCAAATGGTGCTAGGGGATGGGGCTGACTTGCAAGGCAGCAGGGCAATTAGGGAAGTTTCTCACCCATGACTAGCCTCATTTTTCCGAAAATGTTATTTTTCATCGAAGATGCCCAGCGTCCGTGCCGACGTGCTATATTTCCCACTGAAGGTGCCTAGCGGCCGTGTCGATGGGCTATTTTGCCCACCAAAGGTGCCCAGCAACTGTGCCGACGGGCTATTTTGCCCATCGAATGTGCACCAAGGTGTTGTTTTTCCCATTGAAGGTGCCCAGTGGCTGCCCAACAAAGGTGCACCAAGGTACTGATTTTCCAACCGAAGGTGCCCAGCGGCCATGCCGCAAGGTTATTTTACCTACAGAAGGTGCACCAAGGTGCTATTTTTCCCACTGAAGTTGCCCAACGGTAGTGTCGCAGGGCTATTTTCCACACTGAAGGTGCATCAAGGTGTTGTTTTTCCCACTGAAGGTGCCCAGTGGTAATATCAAAGGGTTGTTTTTCCCACTGAAGGTGCCCAGTGGCAGTGCCGACGGGCTATTTTACCCACCAAAAGGTGCACCAAGGTGTTGTTTCTCCCACCAAAGGTGCCTAGCGGCTGTGCTGCAGGGCTGTTTTGTCAACCGAAGGTACTCCAACGTGTTGTTTTTCCCACAGAAGGTGCCCAGCGGCCGTGCCATGGGGTTGTTTTACCCACCGAAGGTGCCCAGCGGTGGCACCAAGGTGTTAATTTTCCCACCGAAGGGGCCTAGTGGCCATGCCTTAGGGCTATTTTTCCTACCGAAGGTGCACCAAGGTGTTGATTTTCCCACCAAAGTTACGCAGCGGCCATAATTTTGCCAACTAAAAGTGCACCAAGGTGCTGAATTTCCCACCGAAGGTGCCGATCGGCCATGTCGAAGGGCTGTTTTGCCCACTGAATGTGCGCCAAGGTGCTGATTTTCTCACCAAAGGTGCCCAACAGATGTGTCGCAGGGCTGTTTTGCCCAATGACGATGAACCTAGGTGCTGATTTTCCCACTGAAGGTACCCAGCAGTCGTGCCGCAAGGCTGCTTTGCCCAACGAAGGTGCTCAGTGGCTGCACCAAGGTGCTGATTTTCCCACCGAAGGTGCCCAGTGGCCTTGCCGCAAGGCTGTTTAGCCCACAGAATGCACACAAAGTGCTGTTTTACCCACCGAAAGTGCACCATGGTGTTGATTTTCCCACCGAAAGTGCCCAGCGGCCGTGCCAAAGGATTGTTTTGCTCGCCGAAGGTGCACCAAGGTTCTGACTTCCTCGCCAAAGGTGTTCAGCAGCCATACCACCGGGCTGTTTTGCCCACTGAAGGTGCAACAAGGAGCTCATTTTCCCACCGAAGGCTGCCAACGGCCGTGGTACAGGGCTGTTACCGAAGTTGCACCATTGTGTTGATTTTCCCACCGAAGGTTCTCCGCGGCTGTGCTGAAGGGCTGCTTTGTCCATCGAAGGTGCACCAAGATGTTGATTTTGCCACCAAACGTTCCCAGCGGCCATGCCGAAGGACTGTTTTGCCCATCGATGATGCACCAAGTTACTGAATTCCCCACCGAAGGTGCTGGCGGCCCTACCACTGGGTTGTTTTTCCCACCGAAGGGGCCCAGTGGCCGTGCCGCAAGACCGTTTTACCCACCGTAGGTGCACCATGGTGCTTGCCCATCGAATGTGCACCAGGGTACTGAGTTTCCACTGATGTTGCCTAGTAGTCATGCTGAAGGGCTGTTTTGCCCACCAAAGGTGCACCAATGTGTAGACTTTCCCACCAAAGGTGCCCAGCGGCCGTGCCGCAGGGCTATTTTGCCCACCGAAGATGCATCAAGGTGCTGACTTTCCCACCAAACATGTCCAGTGGCTGTGCTGAAAGGCTGTTTTACCCACCAAAGGTGTACAAAGGTGATGAATTTCCCACCGATGGTGCCGAAAGGCTGTTTTACCCACCGAATGTATGCCAAGGTGCTGATTTTCCCACTAAAGGTGCCTAGCGGCTATGTCGCAGGGCTGTTTAGCCCAACAAAGGTTCATCCATGTGCTGATTTTCCTACCGAAGATGCCCAGCAGCAGTGCCGTAAGGCTGTTTTGGGCCTCGAAAGTATAAGGTGCCCATTTTCCCTCAAAAGGTGCCTAGCGGCTGCCCACCAAAGGTGCACCAAGGTGTTGATTTTCCCACCAAAGGGGCCCAGCGAAGGTGCATCAAGGTGCTAAATTTCCCATAGAAGGTGCCGTGTGGCCGTGCCAAAGGGTTGTTTTGCCAACCAAATGTGTGCTAAGGTTTGATTTTCCCATTGAAGGTGTCGAGCGACAATACCGCAGGGCTATTTTGCCCACCGAAGTGGCACCAAAGTGCTGATTTTCCCATAAAAGGGGCCCAGCGGCTGTGCTGAAGCGCTGTTTTGCCCACCAATGGTGCACCAAGGTGCTGAATTTCCCACCATAGGTGCTGATTTTATGACGAAATCTGCACCAAGGTGTTGATTTTCTCACCGAAGTTGCCCAGTGGCCGTTTTGAAGGACTATTTTGCCCACCGAAGATGCCCCAAAGTGCTGACTTTCCCACCAAAGATGCCCAGCGGCCATGCCGCAAGTCTGTTTTACGCACTGAAGCTGCACAAAGATGCTAATTTTCCCACCGAAGGTGCCCAGCGCCCATACCGGAAGGCTATTTTTTTAACCGAATGTGCACCAAGGTGATGATTTTCCCACAGAAGGTGCCTAGCGGCCCTATCGAAGGGCTATTTTGCCCACCAAAGGTGCACCAAGGTGTTCATTTTCCCACTGAAGGTGCCCAACAGCTGAGCCGCAGGGTTGTTTTACCCACTAAGGCGTATGGGGCTGTTGATTTTCCCACCGAAGATGCCCGACAGTTTCTCCGAAAGGCTGTTTTGCACACCCAAGGTGCACAGAGGTGCTAATTTTCCACCCAAAGGTGCCTAGCGGCTGTGCCGCAGGGCTGTTTTGCCCACAGAAGGTGCACCAAGGAGTGATTTGCCGCAGGGCTGTTTTCCCACCAAAGGTGCATCAAGGTGTTGTTTTTCCAATCGAAGGCATCTAGCGGCCGTGCCGCAGGGCTATTTTGCCCATCGAAGGTGGGCCAAAGAGTTGATTTTCCCACCGAAGTTGCCCAGCATTCGTGCGTAAGGACTGTTTTCCCATTGAAGGTGCAGCAAGGTGCTGATTTTCCCACCAAAGGTGCCTAGCGGCCATGCCGCAAGGCTATTTTACCCACCAAATGTGCACCAAGGTGCTGATTTTCCCACCTAAGGTTCCCAGCGACCCTATCGAAGGGCTGCTTTGCCTACCGTAGGTGCATCAAGGTATTGATTTTCCCACCGAAAGTGCCTGGCGGCAGTGCCACAAGGCCGATTTGCCCAACGAATGTGCACCAAAGTGCTAAATTTCCCATCGAAGTTATCCAGCGGCCATGCCAAAAGGCTATTTTTTCACAGAAGGTGCACCAAGGCACTGACTTTCCCACCAAAGGTGCCCAAAGGCCGTGCATTACCCACCAAAAGTGCACTAAGGAGCTGACTTTCCCACCGAAGGTTCCCAGTGTCCATGCCAAAGGACTGTTTTTCGCACCAAAGGTGTACCAAGGTGCTAATTTTCCCATTAAAGGTGCCCAGCGACCGTGCCGAAGGGCTGTTTTGCATACAAAATGTGCACCAAGGTGCTGAATTTCCCATCAAAGTTACCCAGCGGCCGTGTCGAAGCGATGTTTTGTCCACCTAAGGTGCATAAAGGTGTTGACTTTCCCACCGAAAGTGCCGAGAGGCTGTGCCGTAAGGCTGTTATACCCACCAAAGGTGCACCAAGGTGCTGAATTTCCCACCAAAGGTGCCCAGCGTCCATGCCAAAGGGCTATTTTGCCAACTGAAGGTGGACCAAAGTGCTGATTTTCCCACTGAAGGTGCCTAGCGGACGTGTTGAAGGGCTGTTTTACCCACCAAATGTGCAGCAAGGTGCTGATTTTCCCACCGAAGGAGACGAGCAGCTATGCCACATCGCTGTATTGCCACATAAGGTGCACAAGGATACTGATTTTCCTACCAAAGGTGCCTACTGACCGTGCCGTAGGGCTGTTTTGCCTATCGAAGGTGCACAAAGGTGTTGATTTTACCACCGAAGGTGCACAAAGGTGCACGAAGGTGCTGACTTCCACAGTGAAGATGCCCAGCAGCCGTGCCGTAGTGCTATTTTACCCACTGAAGGTGCACTACGGCGCTGATTTTCCCATCGAACGGGCCCAGCGGCTGTTCCTCATGGTTATTTGGCCCAACAAAGATGCACCATTGTGCTGATTTTCCCATACAAGTTGCTCAGCGGCTGTGCCGAAGGGTTGTTTTTCCCACCGAAGGTGCATCAAGGTGCTGATTTTCCCACCGAAGGTGCCCAGCGGCCGTCTCGCGGGGCTGTTTTACCCACCAAACGTTCACAAAGGTGGTGATTTTCCAACCGAAGTTATCCAACGGTCGTGTCAAAGGACTGTTTTGCCCACCAAAGGTGCACCAAGGTACTAATTTTCCAACCGAAGCTGCTCAGCGGTTGTGTCGAAGGGCTATTTTGCCCACTAAATGTGCACTAAGGTACTGATTTTCTCACCTAAGGTGCCCAGCGGCCATACCGTAAGTCTGTTTACCCCACCGAAGGTGCACCCATGTGCTGATTTTCCCACCAAAGATGCCCAAAGACCGTGTCATGGGGCTATCTTGCCAAATGAAGGTGCTTATTTTCCCACCAATAGTGCCTAGCGACCGTGCCTTAAGGCTGTTTTTCCCACCGAATGTGCACCAAGGTGCTGACTTTCCCACCGAAGGTGCCCAGTGCCCATGCCGAAGGGCTATTTTGTCCACTGAATGTGCGCCAAGATGCTGATTTTCTCACCAAAGATGCCTAGCGGTCCTATCGTCAAATATTCAATATGATTCCACAAGATCTAGTTTCGTTCAAGGAAGGGATTCTATGAAGGGATCTTCTGATCAATCCAGAGATCATTTTGATTCCATTAGTAATGAGGATTCGGATGCCAAATAAGACAAGAGCTGTTGGCGTTTTCCTAGTATTTTTTGTAAACCTCTTTGAGATAAATAGTCTTTTTTATGTAATTCCAAATGTGAAGTAAGCCTTCGTATCTTATTAGTGAAATTGACTTGTTGAACTCTGTGAATTGCGTGAAAGTAGGATACTCCAAATGCGGGAGTCCAAGAGTTTTATAAAACGTTCTTGATGGAAAAAAATGTGAATGAAAGATCCCACTGAATTTAATTGGGTCCATGAATCTAAGAAATAGTGATAATCCATATTTGTAGCAATGAAATACTCTTCTTCCTCCCCCAAGTGAAAACAAGAGATAAAATGAGTTCTAGAAATACAAAAGAATTTTCTAAATTCTTTTTTAATATTAATAAAAGTCTAGTTGTTCAGTGTACAGGTACCCTTTTGTTGAAGGTCGTTCGAGCTTTTCCTGGGAGTATGGCATGGGTTACTTCAGCGCCGTAGCGCCTGGTACTCGAACATTGGCTGTCGTAGGTTCGAATCCTACTTGGGGAGATTTGATTCATTCCGAATTCAAGAATTCGGAATCCTTTCTATGATCAGACCGCTCTCTAAAAGGTCCCATGTACAAAATCAAAGAGTTACGTTGAAATGAAATGGATATATCTATAGATCCCTGACTCACGGATCGAGCAAGTTTGAATTGACGTAACAGCATCTAGGGTTCCTCGAACAATGTGATATCTCACACCGGGTAAATCCTTAACCCTTCCCCCTCTTACTAAGAC
>JAOSBN010117757.1:0-36014 GCA_027563595.1 Erythroxylum suave | reverse complement strand
AAGGACTAACTAAAGCACAAAAATCACAAATTAAGAGTCAAAAAGTACATTAAAGATAGCAAAAGTGTAGCCAATTTTTGTAATAAACTTGGGCTCAATCACTCTCTTTGCCATTTTCTCCATTATTGAAATCAAGATTCAATTCTTTAATATAGGGACGGGATGTTACATCAAGTTTGATGTTCTAAAAACCCTTAAACATTGTTTCTTCTTCCATCTTTACGTGTTTTTGTAGGTCAAGGTAGGGTTTGGTGTTTGTAACAACCCAAACAAGGAGAAGAAACAAGAAGGAGGATATAAAAAGTTTTGTTATTTCATGTTCTTTACATATCTTTGCATGCATGCATGATCTTAGTGTTTTGGGGTTGTTGTTGTGTCGGAATCTTGATTCTGATACTTCTGCTGCATCTGCAGGCATGTGATGCATGCAACCATGGCTAACCCAACAATGGTATCAGAGCTTGTTTATGTAAGTGTTAGATGATGTATTGAACATGTGCAAAGTGTTTGCTTGGTTGTGACTGACTTGCATGTTGATTTCGAAAAATTCGTGTAAATTTTAGAATTCTTTTATGTTTTTCTTTCTCAAAGATGTTTATAATATTTTATATTATGTTTTTGCAAAAGGAAATTGCAATTGAAGGTCATTTGCTATTTTATTTCAAATTTATATCCAGACTATTCAAATGTTGATTTCTGGGATTTTCTGGAAAACTGATTGCATGTGCTGACTTTGAAAATTTCGTATTAATTCTAGATTTTTTTTTCTGTTTTCCTTTCACATAAATATTTATAAGATGTTATGTTATGTTTCTGTGAAAGAAAATTGCAATTAATGTCATTGAATATTTTATTACGAATTAAGTTTCAGCTTGATGCATGTATGAAGTTTTGGAAATTCTAGAAATGTGATGAACATGCATGCATGAAAATTCCATTTTAATTTTCATAAAAATTATTTTAAAGAATTTTATGTATGCATATGCAAGATGAGAAGATGCCACTTTTATGAAATGTATGAGACTTGTTGTTAAAGTGATTATCTTATGCATGCATGATGTAATGTATGACTTGTGTTAGAAGTAATATGACAAGTGTCACACACATGTGATGAGCTAGCTTTTTCCTAATTATTTATAAATAATTCCTAAGAATTAGGTTCTGAAATTTTTTATTAGATATATTTAGAATGTTTATAAGGCTCTAGAATTTTTTTAGAATTAATTGAATTTGATTCAATTAATAAATAAAGTCAAAGTCAACTTTTTGAAAGTTGATGGAGTTGATTTAATGACTTATAATATGTGTATTTCAGTTATGAAACCTAAATAACGCTCTTATGTGATAAGATATATATTATTTTTATAGAAATAACATGCTTAATGCATGTGCTTGAAATTAGGGTTCTGTAAATTTTCAAACATCGAATCGGTCTCTTTAGTGTCGTATAGGTTAACTTATTTATCTCGACGATTTTGGCCGTCAAGATAATTTTTGCATGTGCTGAAATTGTTTTGGTAAATTTGAGATGACCTAGGGATATTATAAAGGACTAATTGGTGTACGGAAATTTTGGAAACCCTTGGGATTAATTTAGAGTTAATCCAAGTAGAGCATGGCATTTCTAGTGTGACTAGAGAAAGGCATAAATACAAGGATTAAAGTGTTTAATTTGGACATCAAAATAATTAAATTTTAGGGTTCCTAATCAAATCACATTCATAATTCGGATTAGCCAAGACTAGCATTAGTACCTGATTAGGTTTAAGAGTTGAATCGAATCATGATCTTTAGATGCATAGTCAAGTCATAACCTAAATTAAACCCCCTTTGTATGATACATGCATTAGATGCATTTTAAAGGTAATTATGCCCATAGGCTTAAAGTATTGATCGAAAAAAAGAAAACAAATCCCTCAACCAAATATTAGGACTTATGCCTTCCATTGATATGGCAAGAACTAAAATTCTTTTAGAGTTGGTTTGTTGGGCAAACCCAAGCCCACTCTACACAAATATGTTCAAACCAAGGAAATTAGATTTCCAGATTAATAGGTTAATCCTAACTAGAAGCATTGATTGACCATGGGCAAACCTAAGGTCAACGTGGATAGAGGTGAAGTGGGTTAATATACATAAGATGTATATAAATCAAGACTTGATAACCCAATGAGTGTGCTAAATCAACAGTTGATGGCACAAGTCAATAGTTGCATAAATGTATGCAATTGTATGAATGATACCTACCGATTGACCTAAGGTGGCTTGTTGGGTAAACCCAAGGTCATTCTTGGTGATATCAGATATCGACCTATTAAGAAAACTATAAGTTTTCTTGAATTTGTAGTGAGAGCTATAGATTTGAATAAGAATAATGGGACCCATAATGCATGTTATTAAAGTCCTTATAGATATGCATTAATGTACATTCTAACTTTTCTCTCGTTCTTCTAGGTTATTGAATCACCACATTGTCATCTAGTGTGAACCTATGCTCCTTACTAGATTCCAACAAATTTACGAAACCAAACTTCTTGGATTGGCTACAGAATTTAAGAATTGTTCTCAAATCTAAGAAACTAGGATATGTCCTAGATGAACCATTTCCCGATGAACCTGCTGTCGATGCATCTGATGAAGATCAGAAAGCTTACAAGAAGCTACTGGATGATAGTGAGTTGGCTAGCTGTATAATGCTGGCTTCTATGTCACCAGAAAAGCAAAAGCAGCATGAGGCTATGGATGCTCATACCATAGTCTACCATCTAAGGGAACTATTTGATGAGCAAGCTCAGTCTGAAAGGTTTGAGACCTCGAGGTTGCTTTTCAGTTTTAGGATGGTTAAGGGATCATCTCCAGTGTAGTATGTGATGAAGATGAATGGATACATTGAGAGATTAGGCAGTTTAGGCTTCATTATGGATCGTGAATTATGTATAGACTTAATCTTGACTGGTTTGACCGATAGTTATTCACAGTTTGTTCTTAACGATCGGATGAACCAAATATCCATGACAATATCTAAGATGATTAATCTGCTCAAAACAACTAAGCAAACTGGAAAGAAAGACAGTAAGGTTGTGGTGCTGGTGGACTCTGCTTCTGGTTCTCGAAAGAAGAACCAAAAGAAGAAGAAGAAGAAGTCCACGACGCTAGTGGGAGGTGTAGCCAAGAAGAAGGTGAAGGAGACAACACCAAAGGGAATATACTTCCATTGTAACAAGGAAGGGCATTAGAAGAGGAACTACAAAGCTTATCTGGAGTCACTAAAGTAGAAGAAGGCATTAGATGCCCCACCATCTACTTCAGGTATGTAATTTTTCATTGAGGTAAATATTATTTATGATCATAACATTTAGATATTAGATACCAAATTTGACTCACACATATATGTTGATATGCAAGGTCTCAGGGATAATAGGCTGCTCAAGAAGGAAGAGGGGGACCTACATGTGGGAAATGGAGCAAAAGTTGCTACATTAGCTGTAGGGACATATGTTTTGTATCTTCCTAGTAGGCTAGAGTTAATTTTGGAAAATTTCTATTATGTTCCCGTTGTGACTAAAAACATTGTAACTGTTTCATGTCTTAATAAAGCAAGATTTCATTTAGCTTTTTCAAGCAATGGTTGTTCAATTAAGTTAAATGAAATGTTGTATGGTACTGCGACACTATGCAATGGAATTTATATATTAGATATGTACAATCCAATTTTAAATATCAATGACAATAAAAGACAAAAACAAGACTTAAAATCATTTTATTTATGGCATTGTCAACTTGGCCATATAAGTGAGAAACACATGATTGAGCTCTATAAGAATGGTAGCCTAAGGTCATTTGATTATGAGTCATACGACACATATGAATCTTGCTTATTACGCAAGATGACTAAATTATCTTTTAAAGGAAAGGGTGAAAGAATGAATGGGTTATTAGACCTAATATCTTCTGATGTATGTGGTCTGATGTCTATTCATGCCAGAGGTGGTTTTGTGTACTTCATTACTTTTATCGATAATTATTTATGATATGGGTATGCGTATCTAACGAGACACAATTCTGAAGCATTTGAAATGTTCAAACAATTTAGACATGAAGTAAAGAAACAGCTCGATAGAAGTATTAAGGCACTTCAATCAAATAGAGGTGGTGAATACTTAAACGAGGAATTTCTAGGTGAATACTTAAACGAGAAATTTCTAACTTATCTCGAAAATAATGGGATAGTATCTTAATGGACTCCACCTTACACACCACAACATAATGGTGTAGCTGATAGGAGAAACCGAACTTTGTTAGACATGTTAAGGTTAATGATAGGCTTAGCAGATCTACCGAAATCATTTTGGGGTTATGCATTCGAGACTGCTATTTATGTGACAAACAAAGTCCCTTCAAAGGCAGTTGAAGTTACTCCATATGAGATGTGGACTAACAAAAGGTCCTCTATTTCTCATATGAAAGTTTGTGGTTGTCCTACTTATATGAAGCAGATTCAATCGAAAAAGCTTGAAACAAAGTCAGATAAATGTCTGTTTTTAGTATATCTTAAGGAAATAACTGGATATCAGTTCTATTATACTTTAGAATAAAAGGTTTTTATCTCAAAGCATGCTATCTTTTTAGAGAAAGAGTTTCTTCTAAGAGAAGGCAATGGGAGCAAAATTGAACTTCATGAACTTCATGATTCTCAAATAGACACAAATCAATTGCCTAAACCTGAAATTGTTGTTCATGGAGATGAGACAATAGTTGAACCTTCTGACACATAAAATGTTCATAGGTTAAGTAGGATACGTAATATTCCAGATAGATATGGATTTCTCGTAAGTGAACAAAATGATTTATTGCTCATAGAGGATGATGAGTGTACAACCTATAACGAGGCTCTTAAGAGTTCAGAATTTGAAAAATGGCTTTAAGCCATGAAATCTGAAATGGATTCCACGTATGAAAACCAAGTATGGAATTTTGTTAACCCCCCCGAAGGATTAAAACCCATAAGGTGCAAATGGATTTTCAAGAAGAAAATCGTCATGGAAGGTAATGCAATTACCTATAAAGCAAGGCTAGTCATTAAAGGTTATCGTCAAAGACAATGAGTTGACTATGACAAGACATTTAGCCCTATAGCTATGCTTAAATCCATTAGAATACTTCTAGCCACAGCTGCTCATGATGATTGTGAAATATGGAAAATGGATGTGAAGACGACTTTCCTAAATGGAAACCTAATTGAAGATATATATATGATACAACCTGAGGGCTTCGCATCTAGAGATAGCAAAAAGGTATGTAAGCTTCATAAATCCATTTACGGAATGAAGCAAACATCTAGGAGTTGGAACATCCAATTTGATAAGATAATTAAAAGGCTTAGTTTCTCACAAAATCCTGATGAATCTTGTATGTACAAGAAGGGTAGTGAGAGTGCTATCATATTCCTTGTGTTATATGTAGATGACATATTACTAATAGGAAATGATGTGTCTAGTTTGCAATTAGTTAAAGTTTGGTTGTCCCAGAATTTTTCCAGGAAAGACCTTGGAGAAGCACCATATGTATTGGGAATAAAGATTTATATAGATAGATTAAGGAAGTTGCTAGGTCTTTCATATTCAATATATATAGACAAAGTGCTAAATAGGTTTAGCATGGAGCAATCTAAGAGAGGGTTTCTTCCTATGACTCATGGGATAAAACTCTTCAAATCTATGTGTCCCAAGACACAAGATGAGAGGATTCGTATGAGTATGATCCCGTATACTTTGGCAGTAGGATCAATCAAGTATGCTATGCTTTGTACAAGACCCAATATATCGTATGCTTTAAGTGTTATGAGTAGATATCAATCGAATCTTGGTGAGGGTCATTGGGTGGCTGTCAAGAATATCCTCAAGTACTTGAGAAGGACTAAAGATGTATTCTTGATATATGGAAATGGAGATCTCACAGTGAACGGGCATACAGATGCCAATTTTCAATCTGACTAGGATGACCCCAAATCCCAGTCAAGTTATATTTTCACACTAAATGGTGGAGCAGTCAGTTGGAAGAGTTCCTAATAAGAGACGATCGTATATTAGATGGCCGAGTCAGAGTATGTTGTAGCTGCAAAAGTGGCAAAGGAAGATGTTTCGATCAAGAAGTTTGTCATGGAACTTGGAGTGGTTCCTAGCATAGTAGACCCAATATTGTTATACTATGACAATAATGGGGCTATTGCTTAAGCCAAATAACCAAGGTTTCACCAGAGGTCCAAGCACATACTCAGGAGATATCACCTGATCAAGGGGATCATTGATAAAGGTGATGTGAAGATTGACAAAGTCCCAACAAATCTAAACATTGCTGATCCTTTGACTAAGCCACTTCCTTAAGCGAAATTTGATTCTTGTGTACTTACCTATGGTATTAGATACAAAGGAGATTGGCTTTAGTGCAAGTAGGAGATTGTTAGAGTAGTGCTCTAAAGACAATCATCTTTAGCACTTTTATATAAACTTTATTTTGATTAATAAGTGAAAGACATTTTTCGTTAATTTGATATTCTTTTTATATAACTGAATTAATGTCGATCGAATTAATGAAGCCCATGATACAAAACATAGCATGAAGGAGATTAAGATAATGAGATTCCTATCATGTGCAATTATGTTAGTATCTAAATATTCCCTAGTCATAGGATTAATAAGACAAGACTTCTGTTGTTAGGTCGTGGATGCTCAATTGGCTTGAATACGAGATCACTTAGAAGGAATTCCATATTTACTTGTCCCTCTCCTTGGTCTCCATCTTCTTTCGTATGGTAGAGTTTCTTTTCCTAGGTCTGAGTAATGGACACGATCCATCCTTTTGGTTTAGATTTGGTATTTTTTGGAAGGATTCCTACATTCCGAGTAGAAATTGCCTACACTAATCTACTTACTTAGACCTCTAGATTGTGTATTGAAGAGGTGTGGTTCTTAGTGACTTACTCGAACTTACTTTCAAGCCTCCTATATGCATCCTCCATGCATCCAATTTTATCTAAAATCCTATCCACCTTGGATTCCATTGAGCTTAGTTTTTTTTATTGGAAGCCTGATTGTCTTCAAGGTTTGAACTGTCCTCCAACATTATTCATCCACGAGAAGTTAGGGTGATTCTTCCACCTGGGGTTGTATGTGCTAGAATATGGATTGTTTCCCCCTCCTCATCCATATTGAGCTCCCATATAATTAACTTGCTCTAGATCATTTTTCTTTATCAAGAAATAGTCCACTGTATCGTGGTTCATCTATCTATAGAGTTCACACTTTAGTTACACGGATTTTACTAAAGCTGAGGGTGAAGTTTTCATATTATTGAGCTGTCGAGTTAAGTTCTCAATTTTTATCTATATCTCTATCATTTGATTAACAACTACAACTCCTATTTGTTCTTGGAAGGTGGTAGGTTGTCTACTCCACTCGTTCATCCATAGGCAGCTATTACTCACCATCTCCTCTATCAACTCTTCTACTATCTTTCTCATTAATGATCCTCTTGACGTTACGTCAATCATGCCTCTCGTATGTGGGGTAACTCAATTATAGAATGTTTGCAACAATATCCCCTTAGGTAAGTTATGGTGTGGGCATTTTCATTGCAAATCCTTGTATCGTTCCCACACTTCATAGATCGTTGGCTATCTCGTTGATAATCTTCATGGTCTTGGTGAAGGGAAAATGTTTGTCTAAAAAGGCATGAACTAGTTAATCATAAATGGTAACATTGACTGGGTTGAGAGAATGTTACAGGACTTTGCTCTATCTCTTAGGGTAAAAGGGAAAAGCCTAATTCTTACTGCATCCTCCGACATCTGATGGTATTAAAACGTATCACAAATTTCAAGGAAATTTACTATGTGTGCATTGGGATCTTCATTCGTTAGTCCATAGATTTGCACATTCTATTAAAGCATGTTTAGGAAGGCTCGTTTAATTTCAAAAAAGGCTACTTGTACGGGTGGCCTAGCTACTCCTTGGTTAGCTGCATTGAACTCTAGTCTCATGAAATCCATAAGGGTACATTGTTGATGTCCTTGGTTCGCTTTGTGATCCAAATCGTGCTGAAATTCCTTAATCATTATTGCTTTTGCAATTCCTTCTTCTTCTTCACACCGAGCTTTCCTAATTAGTCGTTAAATGCCTTAAACTAAAGAACTAAACTAATCACCTCCCCAGAAATGACACCAAAAACTTGATTCGGTGTTTATTGTATGTAAGTTTTAATATTAACCCTCGACAATATACAAGTGCGTAGTTTGTTAGTGTAATACCAAAGGTTTTGATCCCATGAGGAGGGAGTTAAAACAATAACAGAAATTTAAAATACAACAAAACGAAAAAAAAAAGAGTTCAATTCAGTTAATCAAATAAAGAATCAAAGATGAATATACTAATGATTGGGAAATTACAACACACCAAAGAATCAACCGAAAGTAATTACCCATTAAGAGAAAGGGAATTTTATCTATCATTAATGCAAACCTAACTGATTATAAGTTATCAAATTGTTGGTTCTAAACTATCTTAGGGTTGATTACTCTCTCTAGAGTTGTAATCATTAACCCTAAGTCATAAACCCCAATCGAATTATAGGAGCTGCAATCTCTCAATTTACAATCTATCTAAAACCCTAATTAGTTCTAAAGTTTCTAATAAACTATTGGAAACCTATGCAAGATCTTTTTTAGCACAATTTCTCGATTTTATTCAATTCTTATCTCTATTAAATCACCTAACTCTTGTTAGTCCAATTTAATCACTTTTCATTCAATTCACCCTCTTAGTTTACTACTGAATTATGAAATTGCATAATCAGACCATAACAAATCCAAATAACACATAATAATTAGATTTTCATTAATTCAAGAATAAAACTCTGAAGGTGAGTTTAGAACATGCTTAACATTCTAGATCCTATCATCACTATTCAATCCAATTATATACAATGATACAAATGAAAATAAATAGGAAAAATATTCAAATGGAGAATGGGAGGCAACGACGTTAGGAAACCTCCTAATCTTGTAAGTACATCGAGTTAACTTCTTCTCCTCTTCTCTCTTCCTCATTCTCTCGATGAATTCTCCCTAGGGTTTCTCGAGGTGGCTGATGCAAAAGCTCCTCTGCCTCTTTTTCTTGTTCTTTAAATATCCTTTTGTGTTATGAGCAAACCTAATGTCTTTTCAGGGTCTGAAAAATTCCTCTAAACTTGATGTTTTTAAGTGTTTGCCATGGCTTGTAGGCCACGATCGTGAGCCATTTCCTAGGCTTCTGTCACAATCGTGGCATGACAGAAGCATCAAAGTTGGTCTACAATTATGACAGACCCCAGGACATGGCCCACAATTGTGGGTTCTAACGCAATTGTAGACCAAATCTGATGCTTCTGTTATGATCGTGGCCTAATGTGTCAAGATTGTAGGTCATTGTTTTAGCCTGAATGTCTTTAAAACTTCTAAGTTCTTCGATGTTGACCTTGAAACACTAGTAAACACATCAAGGTACCTCAAAAACATAATATTTAAGCTTAAAGACTTGTAATAACCCAAAAAACACTTAAGACACAAATAATTAACAAACTAACACAATTATGTCCTAAACACATACTAAATGATTGAATTAATAGCTAAACACATATCAAACTAGGCCCTAAAACATGATGTAATTTACCCTTATCACCAGTAATCACTATCTTCGTAAGATCAACTTGTACTTGATAGTACAATCTACAGCTACATTGTGCACTTATGGATATTACAATATTTACTCACTCACGAAATAAGTCAATCATTAAGGTATATGATCCAACCTTTGTTAGGTTTTTAGTTAAATCATATTTCATTCCTACCATTTATGACGAAGTGTCAAGATATCCAACAAAAAAATTCGAAATAGGATAACATAAAATATAAAAAGAAAATAATGAAAAATCATTCTTAAGGAGGGGGTTTGATGATAGCACATAAGGGATTATCATCCATAAATATATCACATTTTCAGTAGAGATCATATCTACAAAGTCCCAATGGATTACTCAATAGTTTTTGTCTTTATATCCTCTTAATACTCTATCTCCTAGTAAGATCTAATAGTTAGACCTTTACCTTACTCTAATATATTGGCACTATAGGGTCGTTCATCTCCTCCTCATCTACAAGTACCTATATCTCCTCCTTAGCTGTGGGTACTTATATATGCTACTCAATAGTAGGTACCTACTCAGTTATAGGCTTTGAATGATGATGTAACTCTACAAGCGTGGCTTCTCCTTAAGCGGTCTTAGATGATTAAACTAGTGGTGATAGGACCTTTACAACTAAACGATGCATAAACCTAATGATTTTGTCTGCTATCTAGTGCATATATTGGTCCGTATACGAAGGATTGGATGGTAGAAGTGTAGGTGTATGGTTTGAAGGTTAGGATGATGTCAATGCTATATGTGTTCCATACATGTAACCTAGTTCTCTTAGAGCTAAGCCTACTCCACTAATCATATTAGTGTGTCAAAAAGTGAATCCATCTAAAGCTCCACTATCCTCATTATCAATAGTTTTATATTAAAAAACTTTTGTACTGCAAGCATTCAAGTCATAACTTGTAGTATAAAAGATATCGTTTCCACAAGGATTGGATTAGTCACCTAACAACTTCAATGCACATTGTCTAAGGTTATGAGATAATTGACTAATTGACTTAAAATAAATTAATTGAAATTGAAAAAAACTAATGAAACTAAACAATTAAATAAGTGAATCTAGCAATGAGAATGAAGTTAGTCAAAAATGGAAACTTAAGGATCCTTGTTTTGTCTTTCCTTTATCTTGTTAATTCAGTTATGCTTCAAATAGATAAGAATTGAATTGCAACCTTATGATTAACAAAGCTACTCCTAATTAATCAATTGGATTTGAAGCAATCATAAGGATAATTAAGATCTCTCTTCAATTGATTAATATAATATTTATAGATCTATTGAGGTACCAAATCTTATTAGGCTACTTAACACATATAACTTTAATTCAATCTCTTGATTTCTTATCAAATATAAGCATGATAAAAACTGCAAAGGATTAGTATGTATTGAATTAAAAAATAATAAATTTAAACAAATCAATTCAAAAATAATCGCTAATATGGATTTAGAAATCCATAACCACGTTCAACGTCCCACTAATCCAAATTACAATCCAAAACAATGAATTATAAGAAAAGAAAATAAAGTAAACAATTTTAGGCCTTATTTTGGAAATTTTGGAAAATTGGAGTTGATCTTGATGTCTCCACTTTGATCCCCTTGTCTTTAATATATCGTCTTTTTTATGTTTTTCTTTGCCTTAATAATTCTTAATCCTTCTAGGGTTCTTTCTAGGGCTTTCCCATTTATTTTTGTTTTAAAAATAGCTCCGATATATCAAGAATATAAAAAACTCACAAGCTAAAAAAACAATGCATGATTGTGCATTATCCAAGCTCCCTATCAAGATGGTGATAGATGCTTATCCCCAGATGATCATGCATGCTCTCATTCTTCAAGTCCTTCTTCATATTTTATTAAAATTTTCTTATTTACACTCACTAGCAAACACATCAAACAACCTTGAATCATAATATTAAGATCAAATCCTTGCCCCAAAACAATCAAACAATTCAAACAAATGAAAACCACTAACAAACATATAATTCTAAGTCCTAAAGACATGACTATCGTCTAAGAACCACTTAAAAATACACTTAATACTCTGAAAAACATATTATGATATACACCTATCAATATCGCCAAACTTAAATCTTTGTTTATCCCTAATTAAAACTAAAACTATAAAAAAAAAATAAACACACAATCATGCAACAATGCAATAATGGTACAATGCATCAAATCTCAGGGAATTAACTTAATCTCAAACATCAACACTTAAAAAGCACCAACATACTAACTTATTCCATTAATATTTAAGTATTTTTATTTGAATATATATCAATCAAATTATTAACACCTTATTCATACACCTATGGAATTTATAAGCATGCACTTATTACTATTGATCAATTAAAAAGGTAAACTAAGTAACTCTTTATAAAAATTCTTACTATCTTAAAATAATAGCAGGTTTAATTTTTTATTACATGTACCATCATTTTTATATTTTCTTTAACAATCACTTAGTCTTTTGACACGAGAGCGAACACTTTGTCATAAATGTCCCCTAGTTACTCAACTAGGTTACTTTTTTATTTAGCTTAATTAGAGTGTCATGTTAGCCTTTTGATGTAATGACAAACATTTTTTCATGAATGCCCATAACTGCTCAACTATATTACAACTCTCAACTAGCTATCAACTTTGTTTTTAAACCAATTTTCTTAAAAATGGCCAACGGATATAACATACTGTTTTCTTTTTCTTTTTTTACATTTCTACCTCATTTCTTCTTATTTAATCACTCTCATCAAGGGTTACTAATAATGCCTACCAATTTAAATGAATGTAATTATAAATGTTTCCTAAAAAATTTCATAAGTGAAAGAATAAACGTCATATCCTAACTAACATGCATATTCATCACAAAGACACTTAAAACACAAAATTCACAAGTTAATATGCCTTTATAATTTAAATGACCATGTTTAAGAGTAAGTCAATTTCATTCAATTCATGCCATTGACACATTCCCAAAATGCACACATCTTGCAACCAAATGTTAACACAATGCCAACTTAATCAAAAACTCATCCAATGTAAATGCTAAATTGATACTCACAAATGATATGAAATGTATATATATCCTTACACTTCAACAACACATTGTCCTCAATGTGGAAATGTAAACAATAAAAAGAAAAAGAAATAACAATCAATAAAAAGAAAAAGCAAGAATACTTATGGCGATTCAGGTGATGATGGTGTAGGAGATGGAACTTAAACACCTGAGACAGTAAATTTTGTTAACAATTTCTTCAATTGATATCGTTGAAGGCATACAACCTCCTTCAGTTGTGCCTCCATAATAACCATATGACCCTTTAGTCACTTGTTATTCTCTTCCATTTTTTCAAGCACTTTCTCCCAGCCTTCTTTCTCCTCCTCGAATTCATCACTTGATGAGACCTATTGGTGTTGCAGTGTAGGTGTGGAATTAAAACTTGTCTATCTTGTCCTGTGTTTAACTTTTGATTTAGAGCCAATATCTTGGAATTTCATAGCATGGCACTCTATAATCTTAACTTAAATAAAATGTGAGTGATTCAAATGCTTAGGAAAAATAATAATTAGTTCATCAACATTAACAATATGCAGTTGAGCTAGAGTAGTTACAAGAAAGTTCGTACCTAAATAGCTACTCTTCTTATTAAGCGAAGTAAATATCATTTAAAACATATGGGTGGATATGTAGACTTGAACCTTATTATCGATACGCCAAAGTAGAAATAAATCTTTTTCAGAGCATTTTTTATTTAGCAAAAACAATACGGCACATGAATTTATTTAATAATAAGTCCTCAAGATTCTTAATAACTTTATTAAATGCATTGTTTAGATCAAACACATCCAACCATGTTAATTGCTTCCCATATTTTTTAATATGAAATTTTCATTTTTTTAACAATTTTTATTTTGGAAAACCAAATATTTCTTCCATGATATTATAATTCAAATTATATGGGTTTTTTGCAATCAAAACCAAAAATTATCTAACTTGCCCGATTGTAGTGTAAAATAATGTAAAATCCAATGTTCTTCTAACACAAGATAATCACAATGTATACATTTATCCCATTGAATTCTAGCACTCAAAGTCTTTCAAATTTAAATCTTCTAAAATTGAAAATTGAATGAAGTTTTTTAAATTTCTTACCCTCTTCTTAAGAGATCATAAAAGGAGCTCTAAAAATCCTTTGTTAAATTATGTGCACCATTACCTATACTTTCGCTTTTCCCTTTGGGTTTAAGCGTTTTGCAATGTGTTTGATTCTTGGAGACAATATAGAGAGAAAAACCTATAAAAATAACCAAGACATTGAAATAAAAACACAATAGAGAGCCAAAAATGTAGGAGAGAGAATATGTTGGCAAAATATAGCAAAAACTCATTAAAAAGATGTGTTTTAAGTTCAAAATCACTAGATTTGTATGGAAATAATGTCAATCTAGAATAAATATGAAAGAAAAAGTTGAAATTCAAGTGAAATATAAGTTAGATTTGAGAGAAAATAAGAAGCTATAAAGGTATGAGGTGGCCATACAATGGTAGGCTCCATTTCTCTTAAGAAGAGCATCGAAATATTTATTAGAAAAATGGGCTACTCCATAACTAATTATGGTTCTTGGCACTTCAAATCTATTGAATAACCTCTTGATTGACTTTTGTACCACTTTACCATCATTAATTGAAGTCACCATTACTTCAGCCCATCATGATACACAATCCACTCTAACTAAAATATAAATGTTCCCTATAGAGGACGGGCATGGTCCTATGAAATCTAGTTCCCACACATCAAAAACTTGAACCTCTAAAATGTTAGCCAGTGTTATCTCATCTCTCTTAGAAATGTTTCACACACTTTGGCTTCTATCACATTGCAGAACAAATTCTTGAGTAGCTTTGAACAAGTTAGGCCAATAGAAACCACATTTCAATGCTTATGTCACCATCTTGTTTGCTCTATAATACCCTACATATGTGGAATCATGATAATGCGATAGTATGTCTAACATCTCCTCTTCTGAAGCACATTTTCTAATCAAACCATCAGCACAAGTAGTGAATGAACTTACATAAGAACCTTTTCTTTTTTGATAAGATAAGTTAAAGGGGAGGATACCACCTATGATGTAAGTTACTATATCAACTACTATAAACCTATGATGTAAGTTACTATATTAGCATACTATAGTAGCGCTAGACAAGTTAGAAACATCAAGGTTTCATAAAGGAATCGCTCATTAATTTCATCACTCTGCTATGATTCCCCTCCTTTAAGACATGATAGGTGATTATCCACCACATTTTTTACTTCCTTCTTGTCTCTGATCTCAATGTCAAATTCTTGTAATAGAAGCACCCATTGGATACGTCTTAATTTTTTTATGAAAAAAGATACCTAAATTTTGCATGATTAGTAAAAATGATGACTTTAGATCCCAAGAGGTTTGAAACTTGTCCCATGCGAACACAACTGCTAACAACTCCTTTTTGGTAGTTATATAATTTAGTTAGGCCTTTGTTAACGTTTTCCTTGTATAGTAAATATGATGTAGCCTTTTCTTCCTTTTGTTGGCCTAACACAAAACTGATAGCTTAGTTGCTAGCATTAAACATCTCTTAAAATGGCAATGACCAATCTGGTGACGTCAATATTGGCCCTAAAGTAAGTGCCTTATTTGGCTTAAAAGTAAATAAACAATTATCTCAAATATAAAAGGCACATCCTTAACTAAAAGATTAGTTAGTGGTTTATCAATAAGAGAGAAGTCTTTAATGAATTGGTGATAAAAGCTTGCATGTCCTAAAAATGCCCGAATTCCTTTGATATTAATCGGTGGTGGAAGTTGCTCAATGACGTTTGTTTTAGCTTTATCCACTTGTATACCTTGGCACGATATCTTATGTCCCAAAACTATGCTCGCGCACACCATAAAGTGACATTTCTCCTAATTAAGAGCCAAATATGACTCTTCACATATTTGAAGGACTCTATCCAAATTTATCCAGCAGTGATCAAAATAGTTTCCAAAGACTAAAAAACATCAAAAAAGATTTCCATTATTTCCTTAATCATATATACAAAACAGACATTATGCACCTTTTAAAAGTTGTTGAAGAATTACATGACCTAAAAGGCATCAATCGATAGGCAAATGTTCCATAAGGACATATGAAAGTGGTCTTCTCTTGATCTTTTAGATAGATAAAAATCAGATTGTATTCTATGCATCCATGAAGAAAAAAATTAAAAGCATGGCTAGCCACCCTTTTGATCATTTGATCCATAAATGGAAGTGGAAAATGATCCTTTTTAGTTACCTTGTTGACCTTCCTATAATCAAGACACACTCGCCAACCTATGACTGTGCAAGTAGAGATCATCTCATTACTATCATACCTCCTTTCTTAGGTACAAATTGTACTAGGCTAACCTATTCACTAACTCAAATTTGGTAAATGATACCCGTATCTAACAGCTTCACTACTTCCTTCTTTTTGGTAAATGATACCCACATCTAACAGCTTCACTACCTCCTTCTTGACCACTTCTTTCGTGTGAGGGTTTAGCCTTTGTTGTCTTTCCCTCACCGCCTTACTTCCTTCTTTAAGATTAATCCTATTCATCACCACATTGGGACTTATTCCTCTTATATTAGATATTTGCCAAACTATGAACTTCATCCTCGTCCTAATCATCTCTACTACTTACTCTCTTATTCTTGATCTTGCTAGTTTGAAATGTAATATGTAAAGTTTGACCCCTACCTAGAAAGGAGTACATAAGATTTGTATGTAAGGGCTTCAACTCAAAAGTTGGGGGTTTTATAATGGAGGGTGGCACGAGTGCTTATATTCTCATTATGATCTCTTGATTGCAATGAATACCCAACTCCTCCTTTTCTCATTCTCTTTCAATTTCAATTTCCTCAAAACTCACTTCTTCATTACAACTCTCCTCTTACTCTTTTATGCACTCATCCACTATGTCTATCTTCATACAAGAATTACCTTCTTCTAATTCTTCAATACTTTCTTCATATTAAATTCTACTTGATCATTACCAATTCTAAGGAAGAGTTTCCCTTCATAACATCAATCAAAACTCTCCTAATATTCATAAATGGCATGCCAAGAATAATTGGGCAATTCTTATCTTCTTCAAAGTCTAAGATTATGAAGTCCACCAAAATAATGAATTTGTCCACTTTAATAATGATGTTCTCCACCACACCAAATGGTTTCTTTATTGATTGATCTACTAACTAAAAAAGCATGGAAATTGGCTTCATATTACCTAGCCTAACTTTTTAAAAATTGATAAAGGCTTAAGATTGATATTTACACCTAAGTCACATAAACATTTAAAAAAGTCTAAATCACTAGCAACACAAGTTATAGTGAAACTTCTTGGGTCCTTCTATTTTGAAGACATGTGGTTGGTGAATATGGAACTGTAGCTTTCATTTGGTGATACCGTTTGGTTGTCCTTCTAATTTCACTTGTTTAAAAGTATATCCTTAATGAATTTTGCATATTTGGGCATGTGTTCGAAAGCCTCTATAAAAGACAAGTTGATTTGTAATGTTTTTAGTTTTTCCATAAACTTTGTAAATTGCTCATCTAATTTGTCCTTCTACAAAATTTGTCCGAATGGAATCTTTGGTGCATATGGGGGAGGATAAATGTAAGGAGGATCCTCCTTCTTCTCTTCATCTTTTTTCCTTTTTCTTATGCTCTTCTACATGGTGGGATTCAACATATTTTTCAAATAATGCTTCCAAGTCTTTCTTACTCCTAAATGTGATAGCTTTTAGCTGCTCCCTTGGATTTGCTTTTGTGTTACTAAAGGGACTCCCAACACTTTATGTAGACAAGGCATTAACTAATTGGCCTACCTGAACCTTCAAATTGTGAATGGATAATTGTACCTCTAACAATTTAAAATATTATATACAGTGGGTATTTATCCAAAGAAAGCATAAGACATTTTTTATCTCCAAATAATCTATAATTCATTCAACATTAAAATTAAATGTTAAAAGAAGATGAATACTTAGATTTTGCATCAATAGCACTGAAAAATGTAAAAATGCTAAAATAAAAAAACCTTACTTGAGTAAAAATAAGGTTTTTCTTTAAGATAATGTTTCTAATCTTAGGATTGTCTTATAACTTTTCTAGGTCTCTGTTGATAGGGAAATCAAGTTTATACAAGTATAATCCAATGCTATGTTTGATGAGATAGGGTAATATAGGAAAGTACATAATTCATTGTTGATGAAACATAAGATAAACATGAATATGACATAGTACTATGCTTATGTAATGGATGAGTCATAGTACTGTGCTTATGTAATGGATGAGATAAAAAGAAACATAAGTGGCACGAATTCAACATAGGGAGGACATAAGACTATGTTGAAGGCATGGTATAGATTTTTAATTTTATTTTGGAGCTCATAAGAACATAGTCTATACATAAGTATATGTTGGTGAACACAATAGGAAAGTGAGACCCAATGAGTCTCGTATTCAAAATGAATGCTCTTTATTTCTATCTAACACCTAAATGCAAGCTTAACACACTACCCTACTATTCTTGTATTATAAATGATAGAAATTGATGAAACTTATGTAGTGAAACATAGGGTGTATTTATGGGTGTGTTCAACATACCTAAATGGTGTTATGGAACACGGGAGCTACATAATGTTATGTTAGTCCTGTGTTCAACACTTGACATTACTTCCCCACGTAAAATAAATTGGGGCATCACAGGAGCAATTATACTAGGGTTTTCCTCTACATGGGTAGCATAGGGTGGATAGATCGTGTCCTTAACTAGTGTTTTCTATATCTTTTTTGGACTTTATTATAGGTCAATATAGGGGTAAAGCATGGGGAAAGCACGATAAGGTGTCTTACTACGCAAGGCCTATAATAGACTGCGTTTAGGTCCTATTTAGAAGTTGTAGGTTCTTAATCAAGAACTAATATTAGTTAACATGGATATAAACTCAAGGATGTGTTTCAGCTGTGTTGGAAATCTATAAAACAAAATGCATTAATTCCAAGATCTCAGCTACAAAACATTAATCAAGCTTTAGTAAAATAAGTTTAAACCATGAACGTAATACTAAGTAAAGAACTATTAGTAAAAACAATATAAATTAAAAAAAGATCAAAACATAAAAGCAAATAAATATTAAGTTGCTTCATAAAATGTGCTTGTTTTAGGTCATAATATTAACCCCTTGAATCACTCATAATGTAAAGAATGAATAGAAAGTAATTACGCAATTCATTTCTTGATTGAATCTCCCACCATATAAGGCTTCAATCATTTCTCGTTCACCTTAGACTCCAATTTTATAACTCCACACTTTCATTATCAGATAAAGGAAAACTTTTCATACTTAGAACTTTAACTTTCCTAGAAAAATTACAAATGAGAGCTAAATATAAGTACATAATCTCTCTTATAAAGGTCCTTATGGAGAATGTTCCTTTCATGTCAAAACTTTATTCTCTCATTATAGATATTGGTGCCCTTATAAGCATATAATGTCAACTCTTCGAACTTATAGAGTTGGAATAATCACCTTGCACTAGTAGCCTTCAAATCAAAGTTGAGGGCTTTGATCCCCTAATAAGATTTGTTCTCTAATTCAATTAGAAGGTGACAAGACTTACTATGCACTAATTTAAATATCAATATATCAATAGGATTCGTATAGGTTATGATAAGCCTACAATGTCATCTAGCTTCACTACTTAATATTTACTTAATTTAGTAACCATCTTCTCAAGTATACTATTGATTTTCTTATTCAAAAATTTTACTTGGCCATTTATTTAGGGTAATGTCCTACAGAAACCTTGTGAGTTACCTCTTATCTCTATAAAAAGAGCTTTAAGTTTACATTCATTGAAATATGAATCGTCATCACTAATTATATCTTTAGGAACTCTGAACCTCAAGAAGATTACTTTCTTAAGAGTCTTGTTACCACTTTAGCATGAATAAGAGACATCAATGCTTCCACCCATTTCAACACATAATCCACAACCATAAGAATGTACTTGTTGCCACTTGCTGACAGAAAAGGACACATGAAGTTTATTTGTTAAACATCAAATATCTCAACCTTTAAGATGCTTTTAAGAGGCATCTCATTTCTTTTAAAAATATTACTAGTTATTTGACACTAGTAGTAAGTATTCACAAACCTATAAACATTTTTAAGAAACATGGACATAAAATCCACACTTAAAGAATCTTGGTAGCTATTTTTGAAGCACTACTATGGCCACCATAAGATGAAGCATAAAAATAAAAGATTATGCTATCCACTTCATCTTCTGGAGTACACCTTTTAAATATCCCCTTAATTTATGTTGTGTCTTATTTCTATTGCTTTTAATTGCTTTCATATCTTAATTTAGGTTACAAATTCTTGTGTTTTGATCTAAATGTGAGATGAGTTGAACGGAAATGGTGTGAATGTTGTATGAATGATAAATGGAGAACTTTTTGAATGTGGCATGAAAATAAGAAGAATTTTGCACAAAAATGGGTGTGACACGTCAATTGCATGGTCCCACATGTTAATTACATGGTCACACCTGTTAATTACATTTCACAGTCACCTTAGCGTATGCCTTCTTATGGTGATCTTCTCATCCAGCCAGCTCCCATCTTGCTTCTTGACAGCCACGGTGACCTTCTCACCTAGCTCCCATCTATGATTCTCACATTGACAATACCATGCATGTTTCTAGCTACCTTCTTATGGCCTGCACCAGCACAACTGCCACGCTTATTTATCTCACCAACTGCCACGCTTCTTCATCCAGCTAGCTACCTGTATATTGGCACAATCGTCACTATACAAGTCACAGTTGTAACAAGTTGTGACTTAAAATGCACTATTGTGACTTCTTGAGTCAAAGTCGAGACTCCCCCTCATGTCAGAAAACATTCTCCTTTAATCAATCATTTTATTACGTGTTAGCTATAGGTTGAACGGGCACGAAAACCCAAAGCTAATTTGATACTACAAATATAAATAATGAAGCCTGGCGATAGAGGGATTCATTCATACAAATTCAACGAAAATAGAGAGATAAAGAGGGACGTGGAGAAACAAAGCTTCAACAAAGAGAAGAAAGAAGAGAAACAAAGGAGAAAGAGAGAAAAATAGCAAAGAGAGTGAGCTTGGACTAGAGGCAGAACATGATAGCCAACACTAGAGAGGTGGAGTTTGACTAGAGATCCACCGCCATCTTCATCATTCAAGAGGTCATTCGTTTGTTCATTCCTTTTCATCTCCACTACTGTATTGCAAAACATTTCTGTTGAACTCCTTTATATTTTATCTGTTGAACCTATTTTCTTTGTTAAAGATTGATAGTCCATTCAGTATTCACTGTTTTATTGCTTTAATACTTTTCTTGAGGAATAATGTAGTTATTTTAGTCAAATATGCATGATTGAGTGACTATGTTATTGTCTTATGTTTGTTATAGTTTATGAACTAAATGGATGTAATAACATGATCAAACTTTGCATCATTTTGGTATTAAACAAAGGATTAAGAGGAAGTTTAATATGGAACAAGAAACCATGGACGCTTAGGTTAAGAATTAGAAATATAATAATATAAGTGGTAATTATTAGTTAGGTTTAATAATTAATTTAGAAAATAAACTTATCAACTATGAAAGTTACATTAGTTTGTTATTTGAATTGATTTTAGAACCCAAAATGGTAATTTTAGTTAGACAACTATCCAATCATCTCCCTTTAGTCATGCATAGGAGATTAAATCAGTGAAATTAATTCTCAAGATTTTTCCATTTTGATTAATCTATTTGTATTTGCTTCCAGTTGATTCATTATACTTTTTAGTTTAGTTTCATGATTTTCTTTAAAAACTCTCACTCAACAAATTGGGATAGAATGTTTAGGATTGCATTTGTTTTTAATTTTGTTCAAAGTTGATTTAAGTGAACTAATTTCACCTCTGTGGGAGACAACCCTGAGTAATCAATCATAGCTACCTCGTATACTTGCGAGTAGGATAGCCTAGGTAATTTTTAGAACTTAATTTGGTCATAACAATATACCACTTGAATACCAAAGGTTCATCCTAATAATATTCTTTGCATCTAGAAAATAACTTCTTTTATTAGTATCTCAAATTAGGTGATATAATTTTGCATACAAGGAAATTCACAAACTTAAAATATATTGGAGTTTCTAACTTTGAGGTGGAGAGTAATTGGTGATATATAAAGGAAAAATCTATAGTTAACTTATCTTTTCCATTCTTATCCAAATCATTCCTCAATCTAGAATGATGATCAAGCACCAAACTTTTATTTCTCTTCTTGTCTTAAATTTGTTAGTCAAAATCTTGAAGAAGCATCCATCGCATCAATCTAGACTTAGCTTCCTTTTTATTCAAAAGATACTTGATGAGATAATGATTGATTTAGATAATAATCTTTGACTTCACAAAGTATTATTAGAATTTATCAATTGGGAACAAAATTAGCAATAATTTTTTTCTATGGTAGCATTTTACTTTGCATCATTTAATGTTTGACTGGCATACTAAATGGTGGGCACTTCTTATCCTTTCTTTTCCCTAAAACTTCTATAATTAAAAGGGAGATTTTATTTCAAGGTTGCGCAATTAGAGTAACCACAAGTGCCCCCTTGAACTTAAGAAATGCTTCAATGCATTCTTAATCAAAATTAAAAGTACGTCTTTAAGAAGTATGTAAGTTAAACGTTTAGCAATCTTATAGAATTCTTATTTAAAGTCTCGACACAAATGAAAAAAGCTTAAGAAACTGCTCTTGTCCTTAGAAGTGGTGGGTAATGAAATTTTCTTGATCATTTATACTATTTCCCTATCAACATCAATCCCTTACTTGGACACTAAATGTCCTTTTTTAAATGAAATTTCATTTCTATTAATCTAAAACTAGGTTAACTTCTTTGCATTGCTAAAATAGTTTGTACGAATTAGTTACACACTTATCAAAAATAGTGTCATATATGAAGAAATCATCTATGTACACTTCAATAACATTCTTAATAAAATTATAGAAAATTTCCATCATTCAATTTTAAAAGCTATAAGGGCATTACAAGGGGTCAAAAGGCATTCACCTATAGGCAAAGGTATATAAGGACATGTAATTGTGACCTTTTCTTAGTCACTAAGATGACTAGGCATAAAAGAACAAAATAACCATCCATATAACAAAAATAAGAATATTTTACTAAACTCTTAAGCATTTGATCAATAAAAAGGAGAGGAAAATTATCTTTTCATGTTGCTTTATTTTTCATAATCAATACACATTCTTTAACTCATGACTATTTTAGTGAGGATGAGTTCATTATCCTCATTTTTAATTACAACCATACCACTTTTCATACAAACCTTTTGGACTAGGCTAACTCATTCATTATCAGAGATGGGATAGATCATCCCAACATCAAATAGTTTAAGCACCCCTTTATCTTTTTCATATTAGGATTCAATTTTTTAAATGCTTAATATAAGGCTTCTAATTATCTTTTAGCAATATTTTATTCATAGTTAAGAACATCTAGTAATTTTTTAATTTTAATTTCACTTATACTTACACTTATCATCATAATATAAGTGGAATTGGATTTAAGGAGTTCACACCAAAGAATGGAAGGAAGAATTTTAAGTTATACTAGTGGAACTTTTTATTTACTCTCCTTGCTTTGGGATCCATCATTCACCAAACACTCATCAAATAGGTTTCTTTAAATTTCCTCCCTCACTAATTAATTAATGATGTTGATCATGGAATAAGAATCTCAAAGAGAATGATATTTAATAAAAATAAAGCTTTTCATTTTTTCACATTAATAACAACTCCAACATAAGGAATATAAAAGATCTTAGGATCTTTAAGTTCATTCAATAAATATCTCCAATTTTCCTGAACTATCCCTATTAATTATAGATAAAGAAGTGGTTTGATTTTGACTGAGAAGAGGTATAGGGTGATAGCGTAACGCTAAAAAAAAGGGTGAAAAAGGGAAACTTGTCATAGGGTACTCCTACCCAAGACTTTCTTAGGTATATAAGCTTGGCCAAGAGGCAAGTTGAACCTTAATGTTTGCATCTAAACATAAGACAGACATTAATGTCTCATAATGTTTAAATAAAACCATATCATCTTTAAAATGCTCAAGTTAAATAATAAATAGATGAAAAATGCAATGGAAACATGACTATATTAGTATTCTACAACGTCATCAATGATATGGTATAAATACATTATATTTTAATATTTTTAGGCTCACTATGCCACATATGCGCCACGCAGTTTAATTAGGCCCAACCTTGTTTTCAAAAATACAAAATTAAGTAATTAATTAACACACCATAACAATTTTGGTTTACATTAAATATAAATAATTAAATAATTTAACTAAAAATTAATAAAACCCCTAATTTTACCTAATTCCTAATCTTAAAATTTACAAGCTCTAATGAAATCCTTAATTTTATCCCTCTTCACCATCATTCTCTTCACTCACCACTAGCCTCCTTCACCTAATGGTTCATAATTTAACAATCTTCAATGTGCATCTCTTTATAAAAATTTGAAGTAAATGATAGATCCATTTAAATCTTCCCTTAGAAAGGATACTAAGGAAAAATATGATCGTTTTTATTCATTAAAAGACTAATGCATAACCTTAAACTAATGTTGACTTGGATTTTATTATGAAGACAAAGGCATTTCCTTATTAATTTTACTTTTCCCTATGCTGGACAACTTACCCTTTATTATAGGGTGCCAGAAATCTAGAAAGTCTTAATAAACTATGTTTGTTACATACTTCTCCTATTAGGCTACTTCATTAGTGTCCTTTGTTAGTTTGTATGATATTTTATGATTCTATTATGCTCTTACATTACCAAAGTTCTTTATTAACTTGCTTAACCTAGCTATTTTCTTACTTAACTATTGTTCTTTACCCTTTACTAACTAATTGTCTTCTTGAGGGTCCTTTCTATCTTTACTAGAGTGTCTATATGTAAAATTTTCCATATTGGCTATATGGTTGTCAATTTATTTTCTTAAATGCACTACAAATGATTATGTGTATTTTTAAATGTACTAAAGATCACTACAAAAGTATACCTATCTTTTTATAATATAGTCTAGATGAATACAAGTGTTGATCTCATGAGAACTATAAGTAATATAATGACTTTATTTATATTATCTAGTCTAATAAAATTATTAATTAATGTAAAAAAGAAGAATTATTTAAACTAACACTTTCAATTTAAAATAATAAAGTGAAGCATTGAATATGAATGGAACAACCAAATGATAATTAAGATCTAGATGTATAATCTTTTCTTAACGCTTTTTTGCCTAAATTTATTTTGATTTAGTGATTAACTTAGTGTCTTGGACCTGTAGAAATTTTAAAGTTACAATTATATTCTTTCTCAAGATATAAAACATATCCTTAAGTTGATTGATTTAAATCTCTTTATAATCAATACTTTATAAATTCCCCTGATAAATTTGACTCTTAACCTAGAAATTTTTGTTGTCCAATCTTTAAGATTCTATATAACTCTTATTATTCATGTCATGATCTATTCATATATATGATTTATCAATTTATGTATATGAAATATGAAATTGAAATAAAATTCTAACATAATTTGATTTAATCACAATAAAGAATAATGAATAATTCAAAAGAAAACTTAGTTATTCTATTAAATTAAAGTATCAATATAAACATAGAGTCTTAAGGATCACTGACTCTAGATCTATTTTAATTTAGTTCATACTAAGATAAAGAAATTAATGAGAACCAAGAAAGACAACAAGATAACATAGATCATTCTTATAGATCTTGAATTTTTTATGTCTTTACCTGAATCTTAGAGGAAATCCATTTTCTTTTCTCTCAAGTTACTCCTTTATTTTATTAAGACAATCTAATTCATCTCCAATATGATGTATTACACTATAAAGCCAAAAAACACTTTTTGTTCTTACAAAATCCTATAAAATTAAAAATGTTTTGACCAATACAGTTCCAAAATCATATTGGTCACATGTTCCTCCCATTTGCAGCAACTCTTAAATTCACAAAAAAAAATTGCTATTAACATAGCTCTAGAATATGGACCTATGTTGGACTCGTGTTCTATGACATACAACATAACTTCAAAAAGCTGTCATATTGGTTCCTTATGTTGAACCCATATTCCTTTAAAGTAAAGCTAAAACTTCTCTTACTTGGTTCCAACTTGTCGAAATTCGTTCTTTCTTTATTAGGGTGGTAAAACAAGGTCTGTAAACAAAATAAAAGCCATATGAGTAGAAATTTCAATAAAAAACCTTCCTAACATAAACAAAATGTTCTCAAAATCTTACTAAAAACATAACCTAATTAATACATATTAAAATTTCGTGTACTTAAGCATTTGATTACCCTGAAGAAAGTCAATTTCGTCACTCTTACCTTAAATTGGTGGTAACTTTGAGAGAAAAGTTAACAAATTAACTTTGAGAAAAAAGTTAATAAATTAATCACATCAATCAAGATTTTTAACTACTAATTTATTTAAAAAGTTCATCAAAGTGCTAGGGCACTTAGCTATATGTGGTCATAAATCAATTTAATTTGACTTTAAAATCTTTTGAAGTTTAACTTAATCCCTAAAATTTATCCTGATACATAAAGTAAACATACGTGAGTAAGATGCTTCAATTTTCATAACCTTTATTTAAACAAAGTAAAACACTATCATCAAATTAAAGCATAAGCATTTAAAGGTTTGTTTGAAAAGTAACATAACCCTTTGAAATGAGAATAAACACCTTATCACGAATACTCGTGTTTACTTTTTTAGTTGACCCTTTCAAATGGTTACTAACACTACTCTTTAACTTTAACCTTTTTACTTGGTATGATGCCAATTGAGTGAATTTATTTTATACTAACTTATTCACAAACAAATTCTTTTTTTTCTTTTCCTTATTCTTTATATTATAATAAAAATGCTTATAAAGAATTCATTTATAACTCAATTGTACGTCCAAATTATACATAAAAGCATTATGATGCAAACAAAATATTCATTTTTAAATTAATAAGCAAAATTATAAATCAAGTATCATAGTTAATGCTCATTTCTAATTTCCTACAAATCAAATTACAAAAACAACTAAACTTATGATAAATTATCTCAATCAATATTCTTTTAATGTTATAATTTTTCCCATATTTGATCTATATTAAGCTAGTTTTAATGAAATTTAGGAAAAAAAATAAAAGTAGTCTCTCCTCCTACAATCGAGTTGTACATTATCTTCAGTGTATACACATATAAAAACAAGTGAAAATATAAAAAAGGAAATTATAATAAATGGTACTCCTTTGATAATTAAACCTCTATAGTTGTAATTTCAACAAACTAGTGGTAAGCATCATGTACCTATATGAAAGCACATAAAAATACAATTGAAGTTCTTAATTTAAAACATAAGCTGCAAACATCAAAATCACACAAAAATACTAAAAATTAACGCTAAAGATTCCTAAAGCTACTAAGCTAAAATAAGAACACCTAAATCTTTAGGTTGGCTCCTAATAACTACTTCTTTATTATTCCTTTAGATGGAATCCTTACTAAATTGCTAATCATTGGGTCATTAACCTCTAAATATGTTACATGCTTTAATATAATATGTTCATCCATCTCATCTTCTTTGCCTTGTATGATACAAGTATCAAATAGGTTCAGTGTTATTATCTCTTGTATACCATGAGAAATTTTAGCATCAATCACATTTACAAAGAAATAAGTAACATCTTTCTTAAAGGGATGTATCATGGCTTCAGATATCTTAAAGTCTACTTTCTCATCCTTTCTCATTAAAATTAATTTTCCATCATACACATAGTAGTAGCTAGAAAAAATCATCTTAAGATCAAAAGAACTTATATATCTTCCACTTATCCACAATCACAAACAATAGGAAAGATAAACTTGTCAACCTTAACTAAAACATCTTCTATAATCTCCCTAGCATACTTAATTAACCTATTCACTAATTGAATGCTTATCCTAGATAATTTAGGTTTACCCAATCCTAACTTCTTAAAAATGTCATACGATATTAAATTAATACTAGCTCATAAGTTCATTAATGCCTTTTCCATTGTCAAAAATACAAATATTACAAGGAATAGTAAAACTTCCTAGATCCTTAATATTTTAGGGATCCTTGAGACTCTACTTATTAGACAAGATATCCTTTAAGAACTCAAAATGCTTTAAGTTCATCGATCAAGGATAAATTAATTTGTTTTGTTAGCAGTAATGGAGAATTCATCAACTTACTTAAAAGCTATAAGACCTCTTCATTTGAATACATCATGGAATAATATAGTGTGAAAGGCTCCTTGATGCTCAAGGCTTCTTTTGTAACTTGGATGGCAGCTAGAGGAAGGATAACTAAAGGAAACCAATGATCAAATTTGTGTCTTATACAACACATTACCTGAAACCGTTAATCACCTATTCTTCAAGTGTAAGTTCTCATATTCTGTTTGAGTGAGGATACACACAAAATGAATTTAGTTTACCCTGTGAATGACTGGGAAGACATTTTTGTTTGGGCTGAAAATCTCTATTAAAGTATTGGAGAAGACAAGAAGTGCCTGAGCCTTATTTTAACTGGCTTAGTCTACTCGATTTGGTTTCTTTGAAACTAAAGAATCATTAGGGATAGATATATACAAACAAATATGTTATTACAAATAGGACTTATTGTCATATCAAAAAGATACTGATAACTAACCAACCTACTAATAGTTTAATTTTTTCCATAAAATGTAACTGATATATGGTGTAGCTTATGCCATGACTATTTTAGATTATTCTCTAGCTTCTCTCTAAAGATAGACTTTATAACTATATAGTTACATAATTATTTTATCTATAGTCTTGTACTTGCCTTAATTGTCTTTTTGACTATTTCAACGATATTTATTTATTTATCTTACAATAAAAAACTTAGAATGTTTTAGCATCTAAAAAAGTGTTTCAACAAAAGTTCTGTTAATATGTAACCTTTTAAAAAGTTCCAAAAACTTTTCAAATTTATATTCCTTCCTATTTACCTTAAATTTACCCAGATATGAAAGTTTTTGATGGTACTCTTTGACAACTTACTTACTTTGCTCCTTCTCTCTCTTTCTCTTCTCCTTATCCTTATTTTCTTATGCAAAAACCTATTCCTTTTTTTTTTCTATTTTTCTGCCACTTTTAGCTATTTGCAACTCCTTAAAGTTATCGTGTTCACTTGTTCCCTTATGTTTAGCTATGTTACTAGGAAAAATACTTAACTAACCTTTCAAAGACAAGCATAGCAAGTTATCTTATATTATTTTCCAAGTTTTGAATAAAGGCTTATTGATTATAAAGAGCATTTTAGACTTTGGAAGCAAGACACTTTATTTTCTTTCTTCCTATTGTTAATGATAAAATTTAAGTGGAGCCCCTTTTCATATTATCCTAATTATCCATAAAAAGTTATGAATATTGCTTCATCCTATATAATTTACGACAAAATTGACTTGCATGATTGGTTGTTCCTTGTTATAAGGTGCATGATATTCATAATTGGGGTGATTCCCATCATAGATATTACAATGCTACACTATTACTGGTTAAACTACCAAAATTATACTATCAAGCTTCTTACTCAAAGCTTCCAACTTCACCTCTAATTTTGTCACTATATCAATATAATCGATACCACTTGATTTTGGCTTTGGCATCAGATTTCCTAATAAGTAATTATACATAATAATAGCAAAATTTTAATTATTCAAGAGTCTTAAAGTTAGTAGTTTCACTCGAAGATGCATCATTCAACTGCATGAATGGTGACTCAATCCACAACAAAAAAGTCTACAGCTATAATTCCCAATTAACTACATAGTACGGGCACTTCCTTAAGAAAACTTTCCATCTCTCTTAAGTATCATATAAAGTTTCACTCTCTAATTAATAAAAACAAAAGATGTCTTTCTTGAGTTTTGATGCTTGTGCTAGAGAAAAATACTAACTTAAAAACCTTTTAGCGACCATATAAAGTGGAAATAAATTTAAAGTGTATTGACTTAAACCATGATTTAGCTTTTTCCCTCAATGTAAAATGAATTACCTAAATTAAGTAAATTTTAAGCTATAATTGATTTGATTCTTTATAAAGATAAAATGACATTAAGATAAAGATTATTGAAAATGTAAAGGCAAGAAAAATAGTTAAAGCAAATACAAAGAAAGACAGAATTATTATAGATGACTTGATTTATTGAAATTCATATTTTATAAATTGAAATAAAGTTTTTAAGAGTAGGGTCAATTATATTAAGAAATCAATCAAGAGATGAAAATGGAAGAAAAGAGGGATCTCAAATTGGTCTTAACGTATTGATTGCTTAAAATAGTTTACCATCTTAAGCTAATTGACCTAGTTGGTGTTCAAATGATCAATCAAATAGGATATTTGATCAATTCACGATACGAACATGTTACTTTACCAACTTTTTTTTAATTAGAACTATTTGGTATATAACTTTTTCTTTTGTAGGATTGTTCAATTTCTAATATTTAGTTAAGACTTTACTGATAAAAATCTAATTTTAAAATATGAAATGAGAATCAAATTAGAAGACGAAAATGATAACTATTCAAGTTTTGACTTTTTAGAATCTTATTAAGATTGAGCTACTGACGCTAGCCTTTTTAAGAACGACTTTTTAACTACATGGAAGTTTTCAAGAGTAAGAGGTGAATTTTTTTAAGCTTAAGTAAGACTTTTGAAATTTTTGTAGCAATTTGATATTCATCTTTTATTTAATGATTATTTGATTTCTTTATATTCCTTTACTTAATTTGTATTAAACTTGTTGTTAGTTCAATTTTGGGAATTCTTCATGTTTTGCCTCTATTGATATATTGTTGCATAATGTCTAAAAATTTCAAGAATATAAGTGGAATATTCTATATGAGATTAGCCATATCTATTAACATTTTCCAAGATTCGTTATATCCGTCAAATTAAGTGAACTAATTAGTTTATAAAATACTCATAGTACCAATCTTTAAGGTTAGTTAAGATTTAGGTCGTACCTTAAAGAAAATGAGATTACCTTCCTTAATTCTTATTTCATTTAACTTATCATGCATGGTTTGAGTAAATTAGGAAGCAACCATATTAGGATTTAAAATTATGCATTGTTTATACTGTATAGTGTTAGTATGTCTATATCATAAATGTCATCTCTTTTAAAATATTTTATAAAAAAATTTCCTTTTTTAATCATTTCTAATTCTTTTTCATTTTTGTATTTTGTATTTTTAATTTCATTTAAGAAACTTTTTCTATCATCATTACAATCAATAGTTTACGTAAGCATTTTTATAGTATCCTTTTTATTGACTAACCTCTTCCAAGTCTTTCTTTTGAAAAGATTTTGTCATTGTACATAAAATAATATTGGAGCAACATCAATCAAGATACATCAAGATCAAAGGCCTTAAGGAAGAAAGTTAAACTCTAAATTGCTTTATGGGTGAACTTATGGTTAGAGTAAAAATAAGAAGATTCAAAATTATCAGTATCTATCACAGTGTATTGGCAATCATAGCAAGATGCGAGAATTTTAAGATGATAAAAATAAGACCAATATTTATTCATCCAACATTAGAAGGAAGATCAATACGCACCTAATTGAGATAGTGTGGTAGATAGTCATCAAATTTGAAAAGCTATATGGACATCATATCTATACCTAAAATTGAAAAAATTAATTAAATTTTCTTTTCTTTATTTCAATTACCTTTATATTATAATTCTTTACATTTTAACTAATAACAAAATATCAAGATCGAAAGAACTAGTTTTGTAAAAAGGATAAAATGAGACTTAGGCCCAAGTAAGATACGAAAGTTCTCCAATATATTGAATTGTGTTACATTTAGCATTTATCATTTATCATTCATTTTTAGATGTCCAAAAGTGATAGTCTTTACTTATCATGCCTTTTTCCTTTTTAAGTTTGTTATATATTATGGTGATGAGGAAAAAATCTAAGAGAACTAATAAAAGAAACTCACACCTAATAAGGAGAAAGTCTAAGTAAATAGAAACTTCATAATCAAAATATAGAGATGTGGATAAACTAAGGAACATAGATTTGAGTTCTATATGTTATACTATTTTAAATGCTTTTATGCAAGTTTACCTATCATTTTGTACTAGTTTAGTTAAGAGAGGTTGATCCCAAGAGGAATAAAGTAAGCATTACATCTAACTCTCATACTATTAGCCATTCAAAATATGATAACTAATTTTAATTATCTGATCTCAAATTTAAATCAAAAAAATTAAATAGTAATAATAACATCACAATTAAACAACAAGAACAAATAACATATAAGAATACTACCAGATAAGGATTCCCCCTAGCATTGTTATCTAAGTTACTAAGCTTTTAGCTCATTGTTACCTTCATGATGACGTTGTATTTGGAGCGCCCTACTTCCATCCAACAAATGCCAATACATCCATCGCATGTTCGAGCATATGCCTAATGGAAGTGACGCGCTAACCATAACAGTTTCACATATCTCATGGAATCATAATTTAAAGCATAAATATCACAATATCTAAAACCTAAATTTCCTTATTTCATTTCATCAAAACACAAGATACAACGTAGCATTATACGCCTCAGACATTCAATGTTTGTATTCACACAACAAACGCCTCAGACATTCAATGTTTGTATTCAGTATATGCACAACACAATATAATTAAATATAAAGTTTAACAAACAAATAAAGGTGACACCATCTTAGGTTACTCATAGTTTTCTCAAGTTAGCTTATTGTCTTGAATTGCTGGCAACATTTGGAAATGGTCGCTCAATTCGCTCTTCTATCATGCAATCATACACATTTACATATTAATAATTTGCACATTCACATGAATACTCAATCATATACACATGTATATGCATTATGTATAATGTATATTCAATGACAAATCCCAGGTATATTTCCTTAATACAATTCTCATGATCAATTAACATAATCTTTCAATCATTATTTAATACCTAATACATTTTCCTTACTTTAATCACCTCATCCATCTCTAATTAGGTTCATTCAAGATCCCATTCAAGCCTAAATACATCATATGGAAGCACCCTAGCATTAATAGGTTCATACATTGCTTAAGAAACAACTTTTGTTCTTCATAGGTCTGGTCACGATCGCGGTGTCCCTGTAATGATCGTGACAGAAAATTTTGGAGCTGGTCAAGATCGTGATGTCCCTACCACGATCATGACAAAAACATTTTCTGTCTCGGCCACGATCGTGGGGTAAGGGCCACGATCATGACATAAACTTATTTTTATCAAGCCACGATTGTAGGGTAAGACCATAATCGTGTCCTACACTTTCTTACTCCCTTGACACGAATTCAACATATATCCTAACATCCATCTGACACCAATTTTCCAAAATTCACTTCCTCTAATACCATTCGATTTCATACTAATTCAATTACAAATTTGATTCCAACTAAACTCTCAAACCTCTAATCATTTTATTCATCATTTTTAACTAAATCTCATCATTAATGATATCCTATCTTTTTCTATAACATACCTCATTTATAAGCATCCTATCTTTTTCTATAGTATACCTCATTCATAAGCATCAAACAATTCATTTTCAAAATTTGTCATTTCAAGTTCATAACCTCTTCATTTATACCTCAATTTCAGTTCAACATCATCCACACACAAATCAAAATCCATGATTAATCCTGAACACCAAAAATGGAACATATTCACATATACTTTCATCATAAATTTTTTGCACATGCTCTACTGCATTTTTCACCTTCACTTCATTCCTAACTATCAACTTAATTCATCTCATTTGAAGAAACCATAGTACTCCTTTTTATTAACTTTAAACTCACAAATTATCACTTATCATAACACAAAAGTAAAGCATAACTATTTTTACTTCTTCATCCACACATCATTATATTTTAAACTTCCTTTTTCATAATCATTCATCTTTTAATCTATCATCATAAATGCCTTTTTATTAAGCAACTCATGAAAATCATTAACTTACTATAATTTAGAACACGATCTCTCTATTATTACGCCCACATTAACACATATATAATTTCATGATCAACTCATAAATCTCAAATCATCCATCATATTAGTTTAATTTAACCCTACTCATGAAGATCAAAGCATAACTTACTTGATGAAAACTTCAAAATCTGCAAAAGCACCAAGAAGCCCTAACTTCTCATGTCACACGATCATCATCTTAAAGATGGAATAAGTTAGGTTTTCTTGTGGCAAATGAAGAAGACAACAAGATGGAAGTAGTAATGGGTAAAAGGAAGCAAGGTGTAACGTTGATGGAAGTTTGGTAAATCAAAATCGTGAAAAAGAAAGAAGAAAAAAGTCATAAAGAAGATGAAAGAAGATAGCTAGTGAAGGATAGCAAAATACCTGTCTTTCACTAGTAAATATCGTATAGGAGGGGAGTGGTAGTGACACTTGTCACTGCCACTTGTTACTTTACTATGGTCCCATTTGGACTCCTTTTTAATAACTAGTCTATTTGTCTCCAATTTCTAATCCAGTTGTCTCCCAATTTTCAGTGGCACTTATCAATTATTCTTAAGTTCATTTATTAAAATTTCCACTGTAATTTGACTCTTATTTCTACTACCAAAAATCAAATGTTCTGCCACTTGGCATTTTTCCTAGTCCAAAAATACCCAAAAATTTAGGAATTTCCTAAATTTCACGAAAATTTCTAAGTCAAAAATTATTATGACCAAATCAATTTTTCAAGACTTATAAACCACAATTCATATCAAAACCACATTTATAACTCAATTATACCCAGAAGTTGTCAATGAATGCATCTACAATCTTTTTAATGTGTGCAAACATTAATATTCACATAAGTGTGTATGCTATATTGTTCATGAGCATGAAATGCACTTTCTAACTTCTCAGTATTATCTCTCATGAATATTCTAGGGTGGATTCTAACCCTTAACATAGAAAAATTAGGATGTTTTAGTATTAGTCTTTTTAATTCATTATTAGTATTATTGAATCTAATACATTTTAAATTTGTCTGACTTTCGGAATTACTTTTTCCTTATAGTTAAATTAGGTTATTTAATGTCTAAAGCCCTACAAGAATGAAGTCTTTGTTGATCTTGATTAGAAACAAATTAAAAGCCTCCTTGCTATCCTAGTAAAGTATGCAATCAATTATCCAGTTACATATTAGAAATATTGTTATAAGAAATGATTTTCAAGTTTTTCTTGAAAGAACTAGGCATCCACATTACTTTTTTTTCTTTTTAGATTGGTTATGAAAGAAATTAACATACACAATAATGATATTTGAGATTATAAGTAATTATTCATTTATTAAAACAAGTTAAGTTAAGGAAACTTTAATTCGTATTAAGATGTTAATAATATGTCTATAATTGATGTGTTTGTTATTCCTAATTTAATTATTTTATTTGATATGTACCTTTTAACAATTAAGACTTGTTAATCCATAAATTTAATTTTCAAATACATTATATTGCAAATCAACTTTCTCTCAAACATACTTTCCTATTGTTCTATTTTGCATAGGAAATTTGAACAATCTAATGAATATAAGAGGTTCTTATACATTTTCCACTTATAATACACTTGCCTTTTATTTATCATAAATATCATTGTGGAATTGTTTTACAATCATTTCATGGTCTAAGATCTTTTTTTGATGCAACAATGCTTTGTTGGAGTTATCTAAATATAGTGCCCTAGAAAGCAAGTGTATTTACATGTACCTTAATCTTCTTCAGTTACAACTTTGTAATGGAAATATTTATTATTAATAAAATAAAAGAGTTTGGTTTTAATGAGCATTACATATCCAGTCATAAGGTACCAAGATTCTTTTGTAAGTAATATACATATACATAGAGATGTATGGGAAACATGTATGTTATTGGAATCTAAATTAATGGATTCACAGTTGAATAATCAAGTTGGTTGCTTGATTATGGTTTAGACTATAGTGTTGCGATT
>JAOSBN010117745.1:0-36021 GCA_027563595.1 Erythroxylum suave | reverse complement strand
ATAATAATAATAATAACAATAATAATAATAATAATAATAATAATAATAATAATAATAATAATAATAATAATAATAATTGTCATCATCGTCATCATCATAATCATAATAGTTGTTAGTTGAAAATTGATAATAATAATAATTATTAATAATAGCAAGAATAATAAATTTAATAAGAATAATAAATTTAATAATAATAAGAATAATAAAATTAATAATAATTTCTAATAATAATAATAAATTTAATAATTATAACTATAACTTTTAACAAGTAATTACAAAATTAAAAATAATAATAACTACAAACAATAAGAATAATTCAATTAATCAAATTAAGAAGTAAATTAATAATAATAAGAATAGTTATAAGTAAAAAAATTAATAATAATAATAATTAATAGTAATATGAATAATAATTTTAATTATAATAAGAATAAAATTAATAATAATAAGGAATTTAATAATAATAATAAATATAAATAATAAAATTAAAAATAAGAAAATAATAAGTAGAGAATTAATAATAATAATAATAATAATAATAATAATAATAATAAATAAATAAATAAAAATTAATAATAATAATAGTTATAATTAGAACAAAATTAATAATAATAATAATAATAATAATAATAATAATAATAATAATAAATATTTATAAGAATAATAAATTTAATTATAATAAGAAGAAAATTAATAATAATAAGGAATTTAAAATTAATAAAAAATATAATTATTAAAATTTAAAAATAAGAATAATAATAAATAGAAAATTATTAATAATATTATTAATAAGAATAATAAATATAATAAATAAAATTAATAATAATAAGAGTCATAATTAAAAATTTTAATAATAATAATAAATATTAATAAGAATAATAAATTTAATTATAATAAGAAGAAAAGTAATAATAATAAGAATTTTAATATTAATAATAATAAATATAATTAAGGAATTTAATACTAATAAATATAATGGCCAAAATTAATATTAATAATAGTAATAATAAGTAGAAAATTAATAATATTAATTATAATAAAATAATAAATTTAATATTAATAATTATATGATTATCAATAATAAGAAATTTAATAATAATAATAATAATAATAAATATAATTAAGGAATATAATGTTAATAATTAATATAATCAATAATCAATAATCAATAATAATAAGAATAATAATAATAATAATAATAACAATAACAACAACAACAACAATAACAACAACAACAACAACAATAATTAATATTAAAAAATCATACATTTAGTAATAATTATAATATTGTTTATAATAGAAATAAAAATTAATAAAATTAAAAATATTATATTAAAGTAAATATTATTAATAAAAATACAAAATTTTATTATCATAAGGTATTTAATAATCATAAAAATAATAAGGATAAGGATAAGGATATTTTCATCTTTTTGTTAATTATTCTTTTGTTATTATAAATTTATATTTTCAAACCAAACTTATCTATTCTATTTCTTAAACTAAATAAAATAATACTCATTTCTTTTTATTCTTTAATACTCATTTCTTTTTATTCTTTATCTTTTCTAGTTATTAAAATAAGTATTTTAGTCCTTAAACTAGACAACAGGTGTTCCCCGGGATTATGCTACTCCAAAGGTCAAATGAACTCACTGAAACAAAGAATAAAAATCATATCTTTAGCAATATTTACTAGATTCTAGAAAGGGGTCCCTATAGATACTGACACAGAGCTGGACTTGGACCCTAGTTGTTTGTTTGGGTCAAGGATTGCTCCAAGTCCTTAGTCGCACTTGCGAGTCGTGACTGTACTGCTTTCTGGGTCGTGACATTTTGGAGATGATTTAAATGTTTTTAACTGTTTTCTGTTCACTCGCCGACAGCTACACAAAGTTCTCTCATGCTTTGTCTTTTGTATCGTAAGATTTTCTTTTTTTTTGTCAGATTATGTATGCGTCTTGTTCTTTCTATTTCTATTTCGCTTGCTTTTCTCTTTGCATTTGTCTTTTACTTGTCTTTTGGTTGAATAAAATTTATTTTATTGTTTATACAACTTCATCTCTATTTTATCGATAAGAGCGATTTTAAAAACTGAAAAATGATTTTTCTTATTGATACTTAATTAACTTAATAATATCATGATTATAATTTGTCAAGAAGTGACAAAATTCAATCTTGCATGTAATAAAATAAAATACAAAACTTTTTGTTTCGATTTTTCAAAAATTAAGATCATTTAAATTATAAACTAACACATGAACATGATACAATATAAATGTATATTACCTTATTATGTAGTTTATTTTTTACACTTTCTTCAAATCATTTTTTAAATTAGTTCATTGTAACCACTATAATCACATATGTATTCAATCTCTAGTAATAATTATACGAACTAATTGAGAGAACTCTGTAAATGATATAAAGAGGGTCAGAAAGAAGCACCAACTCCTTAGAGCATACACATATTTATAATAAGATTTTAGTGTTTTAGTAATTTAATTTAAATATAATCATAATTATAATTTTATTAGCGTAATTAAATATCAACTAAGCTCAAATAAGATCTAATTTCTTAAACTCTCTTTAACCGTTCCTTATGTGTAATCTATTAGGTTCTTAAATATATTAAAAAGTGGTTATAAATTAAATTTCTTCAATTTATCCTTAATCGTCAAATTAAATAATTTATATTCATATATTAAAATTGACATGTAGTAACTCAGTATGACCACTGAAATATTAAGAATGTAAAAGTAATTTTGACTAACATTTTTATATGATTTTTTATATAATTCAATTATTTCATCATATAATATTTCAATTAGAAACAAAGTATAAAATTAATGTCTATTATATTTGAGTCATATCATATTAGTTCTTTGCTATTAGTAATTAATTTTATTAATGACATTTGAAAACTATTTATCTCGTTCCATCTTAGCCAAAAATTTCTAGAATCAGTGCTAATCGAAAACAACAAAATATTCTTCTTAATTGCTTTAGGGTGATGAATTCTATATTAATCACTTAACTACCTCATATAACTTGTAATATATCCAATGACTACCCATTAAGCTATATTTGACTAAAATAACTCATAAATAGTATAAAAAGATAACAATATCTATACGAGACACTTTGGAGCCCACAAGTTAAAGGACCACTTAATCATCACAATAAAAATTTCTATATGCATCTAAGTAATATTCTAAATTGAATTTTTCATATCGAGTCCCTTTAATGATCTTGTTTTCAAACAAACACTTATATGTTTGTTTAAGTATCTTCATATTTTAGTCTATAAGTTCAACAATTTTCATAAGGAAAAAAACATAACATTTGCTAATCTTTACACTCTAGTAATGTCCAATTTTAATAGAATAATAACTATAAGTAATATAATAATAATACATATATGCAATATGAATCTAATAATGATAATCTCATCATAAATTTGTTTGCAATGTACATATATTCCATAGTCATTATCTTATATACAAATGTTGATAGCCTAAAGAAAATTCACCCTGTTTGGCCCAAATCTAAAAGTTTTAAGATTCGTGTGGCTAGAGAGTTAGTGTGTATGAGGATTAATGGAGAAATTCATAATTTAAGAATTTAAGACAAACTGACATGTATTTTAAAGAAAAAAAGTGCAAGGAGGTATTTAGCTAAAATATAAAAGAATCAATTGGAAGTTAGATATTGGAGATAAAAGTGGAAGTTGAGAGAATGATGGCAGATAGATAAAAAACACCATGGCTAAGTGGGATGGAAGTTAAATAGTTATAGGAGGTAAAATTCCAAAATGTGGCAGTTAAGGAGGTAGGGAAATATAGTTAACTGAAATGTAAGAAGTGGGTGGTTACAATAAAAAATTGTTTAAGGATGAGAGGACTATAAATTCACTAACCTCATGAAGACACTAAAGATATAATGCAATCTCCAAAACAACACAATGCCATAAAAATCGCTCTTCAAAGAGATCAACCAACCTATTTCAAACACATTTTATTAATTTCCAACTTTCTTTACTTTGTGAATTCATATTTGTCATATCGAATTCTCTTTCATAGTTTATGATTTCATTTTGCAACAATCTTACTTTCTTTAATTTCAAATTTACATTATTAAATTTAGGCATTTTGGTAGTTTAGAACTCTCCAAGTTTTTTGAAATCCACTTATATCATCAACAAAAGTTAGGTACAAAAATATTAAGAGAATTCCTCCTTAACACACCTATATTCTAAATTTAAGTCAAACAATTTGGCACACCTAGTGGGAACCTTGATTCTATGAACGCAAAATGGAAAAGAAACCATTTTGCCTCCAACCCTAGAGGAAGAAGTCCCAACAGCTGTAGGGAAGGAAGACTTTATATCCTAGATGGTAAAAAATCTTGGGATGGTGGTCTAGCCTTCTTCTAGCTTCCTACAAGTGAGACCCAAAATTGTCATAATAAAATGAAGTTGTTTACACAAATTAAATGCTTAAGTTGAATTTAAGTGTGACCTTTATGACTGATACCAACAAAGTCTTGATAAAGAAAGTTGAAAAGTTTGTTACCTTTTTAATACAATTTGCTAGAATTTTCCAGTTTTAGCAAAGCAACTTTTTGAAGCACTATAAGGGCATCATGCTACTAAAGTAATGAAAAAACAAAATTCTAAAGGACTATGAGGGCATCATGTTGCTAAAGTAATGAAAGTTGAAGAATACAATTGCCTTCTAGTCACTGCTTCTGTAGAATACAACTGTAGATAACCATATATTGCCTCCTTGCATTAATTTTGGTAATAACTGACATGTAGTTAGATTTTAAATTCCAAGTAAACAAGGATTTGGTGGAAAGGCTAAAGCTAATAGACCACAATATGATTTAGGAAATAACATTGCAGCTATAAAACACAATCCCGTTATTCACCCATAACAAATGAGATTACAAGTTAATAAGGAAGCTGTTAGAGAAGTAATCCATAGATTGTATGGGTTTGGTTTAAGATAAATTGGCCACTTAAATTCCACAAGCTTGATCCAGGTTAGATATATCATGAGAATCCTTATTCTCATGGATACAAAATTCTCAAATTCAACTTGTTTTTTAGCCAAAATGTTTAATTTACTATTGAACATATCACTAGATTCACTATATATTATGGGGCATTAACAAATTACAAAAACTTCAACTACTTTAAGCTTAGGTTGTTCCCGAATTCTTTAACAAGGATAACTTTTTCTTGGTATGATTTGTTGCCTAGGAATTTTATCTTTTTTACTGGGTTAAGATAAAAAGATTATTTTATACTTAATTTTTTAGAACTAAGCCTGAAGTTAGCATAGTAGAGTTATTAAGAGTAACCCAGAAGAGCAGTGAGAATGCTAATATGTTTTATGACTCGTTTAAAAAAAATAAGAAGCCAATTCTAGATTGTACTTCCAAAAATGGAATATGTGCAGTTAGCTTAAAGGTAGTGGACATAAAATTGCCAAAGAAATTTCAAGGTATGGAATTTTTTAAATCTTTATGAGTTGGTAGCAAAATTCTCCAAATATGAAGATCTCTTTAAAAAACAAGGTTACCGTAATAAGAATTCACTAGGCATTTATTTTACTGAGACGAATTCTTATGATTTGATAATAACAAAAGTCAACGTTAAGAAAACTTGTGTTTGCCACTTTTTGGAACATAAATCCTTAGAAGTTAAGAAAACTTGTGTTTGCCCCTGTTTGGAATGCAAATCCCTAAAAGTTAAGAAGAAAATGTAAGCTCCATCATCCCAAACTTAATATACCTTTAACAATGCCAAAAAAAGGAGTTTTTTATTATTTACTCTAAAAAAAAGTTGATCATATTCTCCCCAAAATATATAATTTCCTACAAAAGTGGAAATAAAGGAAAGAAAATATTACAAATATCATTATACTTGGAGCCACTTAATAAAGGAATTTTGATGTTTCCTAAAGTTGATTAGAATATGCCAATAGGTGAAGACCCGTTCCCACTAGTGGAAACTATTAATGCCACTAAATTTGATTTACATCTGTTGTTAGATATAAAAAAAAAGTTAAAATTATAGAAAATCATTTTGCATCAACATTAAATGTAAGAATAGTGGTTTTTTAATCTTAAATATAATACTAGCTTTAAGAATTAGGGTTAGAGAATTCCTAAGATTCAATAAAAGGTATATATCTCAAGAAGAAATCATTGAGGAGAATTCACTCAAATTTATAAACGGATAAATGAGCCTTAAATTTCCAGTTATCATGCAACCCAGATTTATGTTATGACTATAGGTGCCACCTTCTCAACGTTGGCAACTAGAAAGACATCCTAAGAATACAATACCTTTAACTTGTACTAAAAAAAGACAACTTCAGTAACAATGATCTATTATCAAGGTTGAGAAAACCAACTAGCAATAATAGAGAAGCTAACTTCAAGAGTGACAATTCATAAGAAACCTTTTTTTTTTATGCAGAAAGCATTATAAACCTTAATGAAAAAAGGGGAAAAAATAGAAATAGTCAATCAAAAGTAAGATAACGTGGAAGTGAGCCTACATTTGATAAGAAGTCAGCTCACTCTAAGAGCCAAGAAGAAGATTCTAATGAGTTTGTTACTAATGGGGACATTACTATTCAGGTTCTATGTACTACTTAATCCATAAAGCTTCTAGCATCATTTGGTTAATCTAGTGAAAAAAGGGTGGAATCCCCTTGAGAAAGGTAAATGTAAGGTGTCAGCATTAGCAACCTGATTAGGAATTCTAGAAAAGACGATTTTGGAAAAACTAGCTAAGGGTATAACAAATAATATAAGGTCTTTATTTATTAAGACTCATCTTAATAGAAGACCAACTTTAAGAGATTTAGAAGATAATTTGTTGGCAATAACTATTATGCCAATTGAAATAAGGATAACTTTAGGAAAAGATGGTGTTGATTTGATCTCACTTGAAGTATACATTGCTGTTCGCTCAAGGTTACAAGCGCTAAGTTTTAATTATAACCTTGATAATTATCGCAAGCGCACGAGTCGTTCGTATAGTACTTAAGGTGTCGATCCCCCAAGGAAGGGAATTAGTCCTGAAATCTAAAGGAAGCTAATTTCACAAATAACCTAATTAAACAACTAATACAAAAAATAAATCAATTGATAATCAAATTTGAGAAATTAAAACACTAAAAGAATAAACAAAATAGCAACTCACAACTAACTCGAAATTAATGTAGAAATTACCAAGGGAGGGAAAGGGGATTTTAATTCGAAATTAAATGAAACCTAACCAATTATGCAAACACTGAATTGATGGGTCTAGATGGTACTAGGGCGAATTACTCTCTCTCGAGTTATAATTCTTAACCCTAGTTGATAATCCACCCTAATTCAAATTATGGAAATTGTAATCTCCCGGTTCGCAGTTGATACAAAACCTAAATTAGTTTTAAATTATCTATTAACCAACCGGGAATCTATGCTCTATCTCTTGTTACACAACTCTACAGGTTTGATTCAATTCTCTACCTACCGATTTACCTAACTCTCGTTAGCCCAAATCGATGATTTTTACCTTGCTCAGCCTCTTAGTTTATTGCTGGATTATTAAGATAAAAATTGAAATCATAATCAAATCAGTAAAAGCATACTTAACTGAATTTCATTAATCTCAAGAATCAATATCCAAAGGTGAGTATAAACTTGACTTAACATTCAACACAATCAATATAACTGAAATAAATAGAAATACTATCCAGAATAGAATCTCGGAAGCGACAACGGCGAAAAATCACCTATTCCGGGAAGTTCTTTGTGTCTAGCTCATCTTTGTGTCTCTCTTCCTCTATCTCCTTCCTCGATCTCTTGAATTCTCTTTAGGTTTTCTCTCGAGATTGATAGAATCTCACTTTTTACAGAACTTTCTTAGCTCTCTAATCTTCTTAGAGGCTATCTTGTAGTGTGCTATTTATTCTGTAGTAGCCTTAAGTCAAACTCAAGGTAGAAACGGTCCGAAAAATCACTCAAAATTTGAGTTTTTATGTCACGATCGTAGTTGGCGCTTTAACCTTTCTATCACAATTGTGGTCTGAAGTGCACGATCATGGCCTGACTTGACGCTTCTGTCAAGATTATGGCCCAAAGTGCACGATCGTGGCCTAGCTACTTCTGGCTCTTCCTTTTCTGTCACGATCGTGGCCTGGCTACTTCTGGCTCTTCCTTTTCTGTCACGATTGTGACCAATGTGCACAATCGTGGCCTATGTTTTTTAGTATGAAACTCTTCAAATCTTCACCATTCTTCCTTGTTTACCTTGCAACACTAACACACACATCAAGGTACCTCAAAAATATGCAAATTAAGCTCAAAGATTCAAATTAAAACACTTAAACACACAAACTAATATATTTAAACTCATAAACACACATTCAACACTTAATTTAACACTAAATACTTAACAAAATGCATCCTAAAACATCATGCAAAACATAACTATCAACATCCCCACATTTAAACATTTCCTTTTCCTCAAGCAAATAAAACAACAAACCCACAATATGATAATGCAGCAATGGCTCTAATCTTTATAAACTAATTTTAATCTTGGACACAATCATTCGAATTATTTCAAATCATTAACATGCAAAATATGTGTCTGAGGTCTTTTAACTAAATATACAACTAAATCGAGACTAAGTGTTAACATAATTACCCATTTCAATTGTACAAACACATTTATAATTCTTTGGTCTCTCAAACTTTGTAACTGTTCCTAAGTATAATTCCATGAAAATTCAAGCTTACTCAAGTCCGACAGGTTTTTATTCTAAACACAATTCTTTTTTAATTATTATTTAAATCGGGACTTAGTCTTTTACTCGAAGGCAAACATTTGTGATGAATGTCGATCCAGCTACTCAACTAAGTCATTTATTAAACAACTTGGTTCAAATGTCATTATAGCCTTTTTACACAAAGGCACACATTTGTGATGCATGTCAATCCGGTTACTCAGCTATTATCACATTTTCAACTAGCTACTAGCTCTATTCATAACCTGAAGATTAGCAGAATAACAAGTTATTAGCCCAACACATTTTTTTCAGTTTATTGCCTACTTTGTTGCTTTAAGCTCTTCGTTTCCATGAAAAATACTAGTTAAGCTACTTAAGCTAAAAGGCATCAAACTATAAATGAATGTTATAATCTAGAGGGTGCTAAATTTACCCTAAGTCCTAATTAGGCTGTATATTTATCCAAAAGCCCACTAATTCACTAATTTTGAAGGTTAATGATCGTTCACAACTGAATAGACGATGTCCAAAATTAAAAATTTTCACTCAATCTAAGCCATTGACACATTCACACACTTCACACAATGCAACCTAATAACTATCATACCATATACAAAATAACGTACAAAAGAAAAACATAGAATCCCTCCCCACACTTGAACAATACATTATCCTCAATGTGAGAAGCATCAAACACAACACATAAATGAAAAAGAAATACAGAATTAAAGTAAACAAAAAACACTTAAAATTGATAATGAAAATCAAAACAGAAATATACAGAACAGAAACAACCAAGAAATGAAGGCTAATTTGGACAGGAAAAATTAAAAACGATTAACTGGGTTAGAGATAAATCCTAAGAAGACTGAGGTGGTGATGGTGTAGGAGGTGGAATGGTGTCTTCCTAAGAGTCTACATGAATCGCTAATCGTTTATTAAAAGTAAAACTACTACCACTAACATTTTCAAACAAAATTTAACTATTTGCTAGTTTATAGTCCTTAGCTTGACCTTTCATTCAGGAGGGTATTTTTAACTAGTCAGAGATAAGGAAATCACTTCCTTATTTGTAGGGAGTGCTCCTCCAAAATATAGCTTGCACTAGTGCCTATTGGCCTTAAAAGTCTTTTTATTAGAATTTTCCAATTTGAGATCTCCATGATTGAAAACTTGAATCACCGTGAATGGTCCACTCTATCTAGACTTAAACTTCCCTAGAAATAGCCTTAACTAGGAATTGTATCGTTAAATGGTGTCCCCTACTTTGAATTCCTTTTGCTTAAGATGAGTATCAAGCCACTTTTTAACCTTTTCTTTGTAGAGTTTGGCGTTTTCATAAGCATTAAAGCAAAACTCTTTAAGCTTATCTAGTTGTAGAAGTCTCTTGTCGTTGGCTTGCTTCTAATCAAAGTTTAATGTTTTGATCACCTAGTACGCTTGATTTTCTAGTTTGATTGACAGATGACATACTTTCCTATACACGAGTCTGTACGGAGTTGTTCCAGTGGGTGTCTTAAAAGTTGTCCTATAGGCCTATAAAGCATCATCCAGCTTTGCTGCCTAATCCTTTCGGGAGTTGTTCACTGTCTTTTCCAGAATTCATTTTAGCTCTTTCTTAATAACTTCCACTTGGAAATTAGTTTGCGGATGGTAAGGTGTAGCCACTACTTTGTATTGCTTTAGGAGGGAATCAAAAGATCTGTTGAAAAAATGTGCACTTCCATCACTGATTATTGTACGTGGCATTCCAAACTGATTAAATAGTTGTTTAATGAACTTTTGCACCACCTTCCCATTATTGGTCAGAGATGCTATCATATCAGCCCATCGTGAGACATAATCGACTCCCAACAGAATATACATGTTGCCCATTGAGGATGGGAACAGACCCATAAAGCCAATGCCCCAGACGTCGAAGACCTCTACCTCTTAAATGTTGGATAAAGGCATCTCATCCCTCTTGAAGATGTTACCTATCCTCTAGCAACAATACTGTTCCACATAGTTATGTGCATCCTTAAACAACTGCGGCCAGTAAAATCAACTTCTAATATCCAAGTTGCCGCTTTGTTGGCTCCATAATGCCCATCATACTGCCCTTCATGACATTATTTAAGGATGTCTAACATTTCCTCATCCGGAACACAACGTCACATTAAACTGTCTGCACAAGCTCTATATAGGGTTGGTTCATCCCATATATAATGGTTACAATCATATAAAAACTTCTTCCATTGTTGGTACGAGAGATCTGAGGAAAGTTTACCACTAGCCACATAATTAGTGATATCTACAAACCACGGTGTGGTTAAGCTCTTTAATAACATTAGAGTTTCATCGAGAATATTCTAGTTAATATCACAACTTGGCTTGCATTCCCCTCCCTCAAGTCTGGATAGGTGGTCAGCTACCACATTTTCAGCTCCTTTTTTATCTCGTACCTCTAAATCAAATTCTTGCAAAAGTAACACCCACCGAATTAACCTAGGTTTTGCATCTTTCTTATTGAAAAGTTATTTAAATGATGTGTGGTCGGTGAATACAATCACCTTTAATCCCAAAAGGTATTGTCAAAACTTATCACAGGCATACATTATTACAAGTAATTCCTTTTCTGTAGTGGTGTAATTCAGCTAGGGTCCTGTAAGAGTCTTATTGGCATAGTAGATTATATGTAGCTTCTTGTCTTTCCATTGACCCAAAACATAACCCATGGCTTGATCACTCGCATCACACATCACTTCAAATGATGACCTTCAGTTTAGTGGTGAGAAAATTGGTGCCGAAATTAATGCCTCCTTTAAAGTATTGAATGCAGAGATACATTTATCGTCAAACATAAAGGGTACATCCTTGACCAAGAGATTTCTTAAGGTTCTTGCTATTTAGGAAAAATCCTTAATGAAGTGAAGGTAGAACCTAGCATGACCTAAGAATCCTCACACACCTTTTACATTACTTGGTGGTGGGAGCTTCTTTATTACCTCTGTCTTTGCTCTGTCGACTTCGAACCCTTAATGTGAGATTTTGTGCCTTAGCAATATCCCTTCTTGTACCATAAAATGACATTTCTCCCAATTCAGCACTAGGTGTGATTCTTCACACCTTTGAAGAACTCTATCCAAATTAGTTAAACAGATGTCAAAAAATCATCCATGAATACCTTATTATGTCTTCTACCATGTCCATGAAAATTAACATCATGCATCTCTAAAATGTGGCTGGAGCATTGTAGAGTCCGATAGGCATGCGTCTGTATGCGAACATACCATAAGGGTAAGTGAATGTGGTTTTCTCCTGAACATCAGGATAGATGAAAATATAATTGTAGCCTAAATATCCATCTAAGAAGTAATATAATGAATGGCTAGCTACCCTTTCTATCATCTGGTCTATGAATGGGAGAGGAAAGTGATCTTTCTTAATCACTGAGTTGAGTTTTTGATAATCTATACACACTCTCCATCCTGTCTTTGTTCTTGTCAAAATTACTTTTCCACTTTCGCTCTCTATCACTATCATTCCTCCCTTTTTAGGTTCACATTGCACCAGGTTGACCCATTCACTATCAAAATGGGATAGATTATCCCTGCATCGAGGAGTTTGATGATTTCCTTCTTGACTACCTCCTTCATGTTAGGATTCAGCCTTCGTTGACACTCCCTCACTGTTCCACATCCTTTCTCTAAGTTTATTCAATGCATGCAGACATTCGGGCTTATTCCTCGATTATCTGCAATCTGCCATCCGATGACTTTTATTCACCTCTTAACAACTTCCACCAACCTACTTTCTTGTTTTTCACTTAATTGGTTGGAAATTATTATTGGTAGAGTTTGACCTTCACCAAGAAATGTATACTTGAGGTATGTAGGTAAAGATTTAAGCTCTAATGTCGGAGGCTTCTTTGAAGATGGTGGTGTAAGTGCTTCGGTCCAAACTAATTTGTCTTGATGCACTGAAACTTCTGCCCCCTCCATCTCATCATCTTCTCTAGATTCAGGATTTTTATGTTCATCGTCATCCTCTACTTCCAATGATTTCAATTCTGCAATGCAACTCTCAATTTGTTCTTGCGAATTTTGATCCAATATTTTAACTTTCATACATGCACTGCTCATTATTGAATTCTTTAAAGCCTTATTCATATTTAATTCAACCTAATCTTTGCCTATTCGTAATGTCAATTTACCTTTATAGACATCGATTATAGCTTTTTTGGTGTCCATAATTGGTTGACCTAAAATCAGTGGGTAGTTCTTATCTTCTTCAAAATCAAGGTCCACAAAATCCATAGGAATAATGAACTTATCTACTCCAATTAGAACATCTTACATAACTTCTAATGGCCTTTTAGTGGATTGATCAGCCAATTGAATTAACATTGATATGGGCTTGACCTCCCTTAATCCTAACTTCCTAAATATTGACAAGGGAATTAGATTAATTCTAGCTCTCAGATCACACAAACACTTTGTAAATTCCAATTCACCAACTACACAAGATATTATGAAACTTCCTGGATCTTTCAATTTCAAAGGCATTTGACTGGTGACTATTGAGCTACAAGTACCAGTTAGGGCTACCGTCTAATTATCGTCCCAAGTACACTCTTAGATAATATATCCTTTAAAAATTTTACGTATTTCAGTATATGTTAATGCCTCAACAAACGAGAGATTCATCTGTAGCATTCTTAGCTTCTCAACGAGCTTTGTAAATGTTCATCTAACTTTTTCTTTTATAGTCCTCAAAGGTACCTTGGGCTTATATGGTGGAGCCACATATGGAGGATATTCACTCATGTCCACATCTTTCTCCTTCTCCTGATTCTTCTCAATTAGCTGGGTAGGCTCCTCTATTGCTCTTATAGGTGGTTCAATTTTCATCCCACATTGAAGTGAGATAGCCTTTAATTGTTCCTTTGACTTTGTTCCTGAAGTGCTAAGAACATTTCCAAACTTCTGCATAAAAAAGGCATTTGTTAGTTGACTTACTTGGCCTTCTAAATTATAAATGGAAGATGCATGGCTCTTAGTGACTTGCTCAAATTTATCTTCCAACTTCTTGTGTGCATCATCTAAAGTCTTAAGCTTATCTAAAATTCTATCCAATTTGGCTTTCATCAAGTTTGTTTTGTCTTGTTGGAAGTTTGATTGTCCTTGGGGCTGAACTACCCTCCATTGTTATTATTCGACTAGGAGAAGTTAGGGTGATTCTTCCACCTGAGGTTATAAGTGTTGTTATTATTCGACTAGGAGAAGTTAGGGTGATTCTTCCACCCGAGGTTATAAGTGTTGGAGTAGGGATTATTATCCCCTCCACATCCAAATTGAGCACCCATATAGTTGACTTGCTCCAGATTCTCTTCCCTCATCAGATAGCAGTCCATCGTACCATGATCCAATTGGTTGCATAGCTCACACTTCAATTGTGCAGCCTTTACTGTAGCTGAGGATGATGCCTTCATATTATTGAATTGTCACGTCAAGTTATCGATCTTGGCTTGCATCTTTGTCATTTTGTCGATTGCGACAACTCCCTTCTGTTATCTAAACGTTGTAGGTTGCCTACTTCTCTCATTTGCCTATAAGCAACTATTGTTGGCCATCTCCTCTATCAGCTCCTCTGCTTCATTAACCATCTTTCTCATTAACGATCCTCTCGACACAGCATCGATAATGCCTCTAGTGTGTGGGTTCACTCTATTGTAAAACGTCTACAGCAGGAACCCCTTAGGTATATTGTGATGTGGGCATCTCCTGTACAGATCCTTATAATGCTCCCATGCTTTGTAAATAGACTCTTAATCTCTTTGTTGGAAATTTGTAATTTCCCTAATTATCTTAGTGGTCTTTGTTAGCGGGAAGTATTTATCTAAAAAGGCACATCCTAACTTTTCCCATGCTGTAATGTTAGCGGGGCTCAGTGAGTGATACCAAGCCTTCACTCTATCCCTAAGCATGAAAGGAAATAGTGTAATCCTTCCTACGTCTTCCGACATTTTGTGATATTGAAAAGTATCACAGATCTCGAAAAAACTTATGATGTGGGCGTTTGGGTCTTCGTTCATAAGTCCATAAAATTAGACGTTCTGTTGAAGCATGTTGAGGAGGGCTGGCTTAATTTCAAATGAGACCACTTGAACCGACAGTCTAGCCACTCCTTGGTTTGCAGGATTAAACCTTAGCCTCATAAAACCCTTGAGGGTCCTCTCTTGTTGCCTACCAAGGTTAACTTCTTAATCCATGTTTCTTTGGAATTCCTCAGCCATTTGTGCTTTCTCGATCTCTTCTTATTCTCACCGATCTTTCCTAAGGGTTCATTCTTAATGCTTTATGTCTAAATCTAACATCTCATTTGCACGACTCGTTCATGACTCTTGTGTTGATATAAGAGCACGATACCTACGTTAAACTAACACAAAATGAAAAAAAACTTAAAAACTATTTTAATGCCTTAAACTAGAGAACTAAGTTTCCTTCCCCGGTAACAACGCTGAAAGTTTGTTCGCTCAAGGTTACACGTGCTAAGCTTTAATTATAACCTTGGTAATTATGGCAAGTGCACGGGTCATTTGCGTAGTACCTAAGTGTCAATCCTACGAGGAAGGGAACTAGTTCTAAAATCTAAAGGCAGCTAATTTCATAAATAACCTAATTAAACAACTAATAAAGAAAACAAATTAATTGATAATCAAATTTGAGAAATTAAAGCACCACAAGAGTAAACAAAATAGCAACTCACAATAACCCAAAATTAATATAGAAATTACCAAGGGAGAGAAAGGGGATTTTAATTCAAAATTAAATGAAACCTAGCTAATTATGCAAACATTAAATTGATCGGTCTAGATGGTCCTAGGGCGAATTACTATCTCTCGAGTTATAATTCTTAACCCTAATTGATAATCCACCCTAATTCAAATTATGGGAATTGAGTTTGATGGATAAGATGACCCAATAACACTTAGTCTGTCATAGATAAGAAAAATAATCGTCGTATAAAGTTTGAATTTTTTAAAAAGTTTTGTTAAATCTATCATCATGCATACATACATCATGATTTTATACAAAGTTCCAATTATATTGACTAGTATGCTATGTTTTAATAATTTATAATTTCAGACATAATCAACCACAATATGAATCCACTCACTTTTCTCTTGACAAATAACAAATTGGAAAATAGAGATAATTTTAATAAATGGAGACGTAACCTTGACATTATTCTTTAATAAGAACGTATTTCATGGGTATTAAATGAAAATGAGCCTGCACCTCCGGGTGGAGATTTAACTCCTGAGCAAGTCCAACAACATGAGCATTGGCAGAATGTCGATAAGACTACTAAATGTTATATTCTAGCTTCTGTCAGCGGCATGTAGCAAAAGCAAATTGCTTGTATTAAAACTACTAGTGTATTGGTTCATCACCTACATGAGATTTTTGGTGTGAGGACCAGGTCTATAAAAGTGAAAGCTATTCAAACTTTTTATAATCTCAGACAAAAACTTGGTGAACCGGTGCAAGATTACATGCTTAAGGTAATCTCTGCAATTACTGAGGCTGAAATGCTTGAGGCGGATATAGATGCAAATACATAATGATTATGGTCATCAATAGCTTAAACTCTTATTTTTAACAGTTTAGTTGGACTATGAGCTCAATAGCAAGGATTACACCTTAAGTAAGTTGATGAATACCTTCTAGAGTACGGAGGAGATACTAAATATCAAGGCCTATGGGTAAGAAGATAATGTAGCAGCTTCTTCTAAGCCCAAAGGTAAGGGAAAGCAAAAGAAAGAAGGGTCCAATGAAAAATAAGGCCTAAACAGGGGTCAAGGCCCAACCCATGAAAAAGAAGGCCAAAGCAGAAACCAAGGGAAAGTGTTTCCATTATGGTGAAATGGGCTACTGGAAAAGAAACTGTGCATTCTACCTTCAGTCCCTCAAAAGCAAACAAGGTATGGGTTTCCTAAATTTTTTAGGAACTAAAAATGTAGTAGATTTACCTAATTCTTGGATATTAGATTCTGGAGTTACTAACTAAGTTTGTAATTCTTTGCAGTTTCTTCCAGCAAAGGAAAAGACTACCTAAAGGCTAGTTTCAAGTTGAGATAGCATAAGGATCTTATGTTTCAGCATAATCAGTGGGAGTAGTTATCTTGGATTTTCCTAGTGGTTATAGGTTATATTTGGAGGATATTTATTACATACCAATGATTGTAAGGAACATGATTTCTATTTTTTGTCTAATAAAATCTGGTTATTCCTTATATTTTGAAAATGTTGTTTCAATATATGAGAATAAGGATTTTATTTGTAATGCGATAATTAAACAGGGATTGTTCTTTATAAAACCTATGACAAGCTCACTAAACATCACAGATTTAATAAAACCAAGACAATCCAATGTCTCTAGCATTAATTCAAAACACCTGTGGCACTTAAGAATGGGTTATATCAATTAGAAAAGACTTGATAGGTTAATAAAGGATGCGATCTTTATGGGCTTGGATAATGATCCATTACCCACCTATGAATCTTGTATTGAAGGAAAACTGACTAAGACCTCATTTCCTTCTAAAGGAAACAAATCTGAATCCACGTTGGACCTAGTACATACTGATGTGTGTGGGCCCATGAATGTACAAGCTAGAGGAGGTTATGAATACTTTATAACCTTTATAAATGATTATTTAAGACACAACTATTTGTATTTGATGCATAAAAGAGTGAATCCTTTGAATAATTCAAATAATTCAAAGCCAAAGCTGAGAAGTAGTTAGGCAAGCCATTAAAACAATTTCGATCGTATCAAGTTGGTGAGTACTTATTTGGAGAGTTCCAACAATATTTAATTAATAATGGAATTGTTTCCAATTTGTCAACTCCTCGAACACCTCAATAGAATGGTGTAGCTAAGAGGAGAAATAGGACTCTATTGGAAATGGTAAGATCAAGGATTTCCTACGCTATCCTTCCAAAATTGTTTTGGGGATATGTCATACAAACGACAACGTATCTTCTAAACTTTGCTCCATCCAAATCAGTGCCTAAAACACCTAAGGAGTTATGGACTAGTTGAGTACCTTCATTATAACACTTAGGGACTTGGGGCTACCCAGCCCATGTTCTAAGGCCTGAATCAGCAAAGATGGAACCAAGGTCAGAAGTATGTTTGTTTATAGGATATTTTACATGAACTCGAGGGTACTATTTTTATAGTCCTCAAGATAGGAGGTATTTAAGTCAACATATGCAACCTTCCTAGAGGAAGAGTTTGTGAGAAATCATAAAGGAAGAAGTGAAGTAGTATTTAAAGAGTTAGCTATTTCATCCAAATCAAGAGTTGATTTGGATATAGCAGAACAAGATGTCTAAATGGATTCAAGAGTTGAATCGGAAGAGCAGCCTGAACATCAAGTTATGCCTAGACGTAGTGTGAGGGTTGTGAGATAGCCAGATAGGTATCTAGGTCTAGGAGAAGGCATTATAGCCATCTCAGACGAAGAAGAAACGGATCCCATTACTTATACACAGGCTATTATTGATGTTGATGTAGAAAAATAGCTCAAGGTGATGGAATCAGAAATAGATTCCTTATACACTAATGAAGTCTGGATCCTTGTAAATCTACTACCAGGTATAAAAGCCATAGGGTGTAAATAGATCTACAAAAGGAAAATAGGATCAGATGGAAAGGTAGAGACCTTTAAAGCTAGATTGGTAGCTAAGGGCTATACTGAAAACGAGGGTATAGACTATAAGGAGACTTTTTCTCCAATTGCCATGCCTAAGTCCATCAGAATTTTTTTGGCCATATCAGCCTATTTTGATTATGAAATATGGCAAATGGATGTCAAGACTGCATTTCGTAATGGGGATCTTGAGGAGATCATTTATATGGCTCAACAAAACCTATACAAATTGCAAAGCTCCATTTATGAACTTAAGCAAGCATCTAGGTCTTGGAACATTAGGTTTTGATAAGTCTATCAAAACCTATGCTATGCTTTGCACTAGATCGGATATCTGATATGCAGTGGGACTGGTAAGTAGATTCCAGTCCAATCCAAGAATGGAGCACTGGATTGCGGTTAAGTGTATCCTGAAGTATCTTTGTAGGATGAAAAACTTAATGCTTGTTTACTCTGGAAGTAATCTTATTCCGACGGGATATACGGATTTCGATTTCCAATCAAATGTTGATTCAAGGAAATGAACTTCTAGTTCTATATTTGTTTTAAGAGGTGAAGCCATAGTCTAGAGGAGAATCAAGCAATCTTGTGTCGCTGATTTGACTATGGAGGCTGAGTATATTGCTACTTGTGAAGTAGCAAAAGAAGCAATTCTGGCTTCGTAAGTTCCTAAATGATTTGGAAGTGGTTTCTGAGGCAGAAAAGACCATAAAATTTATTATGATAATAGTGGGGCAATGGCTAATTCTAAAGAACCTGGAAACCATAAAGCTACCAAACATATTGAGAGAAAGTCTCATCTCATAAGTGAGATAATACAACGCAGTGAAGTGAACGTGTTAAACATTCCCACAGAGCAAACCTTGCTAATCTGTTTACGAAGACGCTGTCTCGAAAGAGTTTTGAGGGTCACCTAGCAGGGATGGGAATGAGAATATGTCAAACTTGCTTCAGGGTAAGTGGGAGATTATTGGAGTTATGTAAATATAGTGCCCTGGAAAGCAAGTGTATTTACATATAACTTAATTTTCTTTTAGTTACTTTTGCAATGAAAATATTTATTATTAATAAAACAAAAGAGTTTGGATTTTATAAGCATTATATATCTAGTCATATGGTATCGAGATTCTTTTGTAAGTAATATACATATACATAGAGATGTATTGGAAACATGTATATTATAAGAATCTAAAATAATGGATTCACAGTTGAATAGTCAAGTTGGTCACTTGATTATGGTTTAGACTGTAGTGTTACAATTTATCTCCGTATAAGTAAAAGAGTTTACTTGAAGGGAATGATGAGTTTCATATCATAGTAGTAGTTAACTATCGATAATGGCACTATTAAATAAATCTATAATCAAGTATGTTTATAAATAATAAAGGGGATCATTACTTTAATCTTAAAGCATACAACTTAAGCAACAACTTAAGCATACATTTATTATGGACCACAATCTTGATGAGTGGTGAACTCATATGTATTTCATTATAATTCTTAATATGATCGGAATGGATTTTTACAAAGTATTAATCTAGTGTCTGCATGTTGGAATCATTAATTGAAACATGTATCAGGGAACATTCACTCAAATAAAGAGTTTATAGTGATATCATCACTTCTAAATGTTTTATGGAGAATGGTGATTAAATTGGCACCACTAATTTGATAGACTAGCTACCCATCAAGTCTTGACACCAAGATGAGATCTTGTGTGTTAATCACCATATAGAGTAAAACGGGAGATCTAAAAGGAAAAACCAATATAAGGGAAAAATGATAATTTACCCTTTATTGTGCGGATGGCTATAATATGGTTCATATTAGAGTTTGCAATTGGACATATTGAAACATGTGTTCTCATAATTTTAGTAGTTGAAGAGTTTAACTAATTGTCTTTAGTGGAATGACATTTAGTTAACAAGCTAGAATTCATTTTAATGAGATTAAATTAATTATGGGCTTATTGGAGCTTAAATTATCTGTGTCCAATAAGATTCTCCATTTGGTTTCAAGGAAGGTTATCAAGCTAAGTAAGAAATGTAAATAGAGATTTTAAAGATCATGATTGAATGTTGGGCTTATACTAATTAATGATTAATTAGAAGCCCAAATGAACATTTAGAAATGAGCTAGGCTTTTGTTTAATTTGATTAATTAGATTAATTAAATCAAAACAAAGTTATTAAAGATAAATGGAGATGGAATTTCGGTTTTAATGGGTAAATGTGCAGCTGCACATTTAACATCAGTTTGCTACATTTAAGATTATTTTTAACAAACTTTATCATCATTAAATGGAGTAATAACCTTATCATTAAATGGTTTAATGGTGGTCTTTAAATGATAGCATGTAACCTATTAGCATTCATTGGATTAAAGAAGAAAGAGGTACACTTGACAGACCATCTTCCTTTTTTCATCATCAAAAATCAAGATTGGTATTTCACATTTAGGTTAGTTGTCTTTTCATATAGCCATCTTAAAGACAAATGAGAAGAGTCTCATTTATTGGCTTCTTTATGATTGATTAAAAAATAAGTGAAGCATTTAATGCAAATCTCTTCTTTCATTTGAGGTTAACAGAATTTGAGAGTGTGTAAGAAAGGGTTCTTGCATTGTTTTGACTCTCCCTTTCCTATCTTGCATGATGATCCAAAAATTACATGAGAGTGTCTCATTTTTGGCTACTTTCTTCTAAGAAAAATCTCCTCCAAAGTTTTCTTCTCCTTTCCTACGAAAGGATCTTGTTAACCAAGTTGTCCAAGAAGAACAAGTGGTAGGTTAGATTAGTTAAGGATAGTATATAAAGAAGAGGATACAATAAGATGAACAGGATACATCACCTAGGAGAGGATACATTGTCAAGGATAGGATAGCATAGCGAGGAGTTAAAGCTGTAGTGAAGGAGTCGGTAATATTTTCCATCTTGTGATTATGCAAATGTTTTTCCATATACAGTATCATGTGTGGCTATACATGTTGATTGGGATATATTGCTTTCACTAAAATTTTGATTTTTAAAAATTTTTTAAATCTACCGTTTCTTCCAAATCGATGCATGTTTTATTTTCCGATCTATCAATTTACCCAACTCAATTTCTCAAAATATTGCAAGGTACAAGCTCAATATTTATAAAAAAAAAGTCATTTATTCAAATCAACAAAGTAGGAGTTCAATAAGTAGTTCAAAAGTAATCTCTACAAATAACTCAGCCACTCATAATGTCATTAACATCCTCAACAACCAGAAAATGCATAATAACGATGCCAGAAGAGAAAAATGAAATAAGAACTAGATGAAGCAAGCTTCTCCTCTTCTTTGCCCAAATTTGGAAAATCTTGAATTAGTGTGCTCTTTGCCCAATTTGGAATGGAAATCTTAGGCTCTAAATATGTTTTAAAGCTCAAGGAGGCACGTTCTCAAGACACCACCTTTGGATCTAGGGATTTTTCCCTTATATAGTCACAAGAACTTAGAAATAAATGAAATCCGTGTGTCTCTTTGGGTTAGATCGTGGGTTCTTATCTTACAACTCCACTTCTCTTCTCCTCTTTTAGTCCCTAGCTCAATCACAAAGGTGGCCACCTTCCATTCCTACATCAAAATGACCAATTTTTACTCTAAATCCACATCAAACATAAAAGAACAACCATAAAGATCAAACTAAACAAAAACATATAAAATAAGTCTTAAAACACAATAATAATAACCTATTATGCAAGAAACACATGCCAAATACTTAGAAAAACACACACTAATACACAACTATCAACTTCTCCACACTCAAATATTTGCTTGTCCTCAAGCATAATCAAACATAGCCAATCAATTCCATCACTTCATTTTCACAAAGAACTAAACATGCAATCCCTCAAAGTTTGTCCAACTCAAATGTCAAGCTACTAAACGTATCAAGCCTACTTTTTTATTAGTGTACATAAGCAAACTCAACTTATAGAACAATCACTCAAAGATAAGTATAAACGCAAAATGAATCTTCCTCATATTTCACTCAAATGTTTGATGGTTAGTGTTTTGCTTAAGCTCCTTATAGGAAACTACACTACCATAGGCTTGCTAATATACCAATTCTCCTCTACAATGATTACATGCATAAATAGATCAAAAGGACTTGCTTCGGGTTGTAATGTGGTAAGGGTTAAGGTCGGTCAAACGAGATAACGGGTTTAACGTAAGCATTTATAAAGTAATAAGTGAACGAAAGGATAACAAAACATATTTCTGAGATACACAAATGTAAATATACTACTACTCTACACTTATTGATGTTACTAAAATATTCTTCCTTTTTTCTTTTCTTTTCTTTTTCTCTTTTTTTAATAATTGAAGAAACAATTAACAAAATAGCAACTAAATGCAATTAGATCTAAGAGTAGAAGTGTCACTAAACTCATCTCAAAAAATATAGCAAAAATCCCAAACTATTACATCACTTAATACTTTACTAAGCTTGTGAATGGTTAGCTAATGTGGTTTTGGGTTTTAAATTGTGGGGTGCTTTCAAGAAACAAAAGGGTTAAGGCTCAACAGGGGTAGCAACGGATAATAAAAGGTAGGTCATTTAAGCCAAAGGTTATCACAAAAAACACCTTAATCATCTCTATTAAGCATACATCTAGTAGAATCAAACTGATTCAAAGCAAGTTCTGAAGGTAATAACCAAAGGAAGTATCACACAAACAAAGAAATAAAATTACTATAGATGGTGTCATATAGGCTCAATCCTCACATTGGCTCAAATGATTTCATTAAGCATCTCTGCACTACCTTATTGCTCAAGTGTCAAATTCTAAGTAAGCTTATGCAACCAACTACTTTTCATCACTTAATATGGTTCACTCTCTACTTAAGTAGCCTAATCCAAAGTTCAAGCATGCATTCAATCTCATTCTAACTAGCATGACAAAAGCTCATGGAAAAAAAGAAAATTAAAATGATTAAAGCGTGGTAAAATAAAATAACAACCTAAAACATGCATCCTAATTAACAAAATGCAAATAATGACTAAGACAAACTAAAACAATGCAATTTATAAAGAAAATTTCACCTTCCTACACTTGGACAACACATTGTCCTCAATGTGAAAAGGCAACCAAAAAAGGAAACTAAAATATAAAACAAAACATCAAATAAACAAGTAAGTAATACAACTAATAACATAAATAAAACAACGTAAAAAGTAAAGGGTAAGAAAGCTTCATAAAGATTATGGTGGCGAAGGTGTAGGGAAAGAGGTTAGCACATTTTGGAGAGAGAGAGAGAGAGAGAGAAAACTTGCCAAATCTTTGGATATTTTTTGAGTGGGTAATGTGAAATAAATGTTAAAGGAGTGAATAATAATGGAAAAAGTGGAGAAAACACCAAGATTTGGGGGAAAGATAAAGGATTTGTGAGGTTTGGGTGAGTGGGTGTTGGTTTTAGAGTGAGAGAATTTGAGAAAATGAAGAAAGAAGGAGGGACGTTTAAAATCCTTTAGCTAGGGATCCCACGATCGTAGGAATATCTGTGCTTCCCACGACCATAGGTTAAGGCTCCATAAAGTTTCTGAAGAGCCATCCTACGCTCGTGGGAAATAGACCCATTCCCATGATCGTGGGCACTATAAAGACACCCAATCTTGATTTTTCCATCTTTTTAGCCCTCTTCCAAGCTTAGCATGCATTCCCAACATTTAAGCAACCTGCAAACACATTACCATCACCTAACCAACAAGAAATTTGAAGAGAAAACAAGTTAAAACTGAAACAAAACCCAAGTAAACACCAAGAAATCATAACAAACTCGAACCAAACATAATCAAAACTAACCAAAAGAACCAAACAAGTAAATAAAGACAAATAAAAGAAAAGTAAACATGCTAAGTTAAGGTCATTACCTTGATCATTCTGCATGTATTAATGAAAGAGTGGAAGAAAGGAAAGAGATGACTTGCCTTTCTTGTGAGTATGTCCCTCCATATTATGGCTTGCACCTATGCCCATTGACCTTGAATGCTTCACCCTTATTATTTTCCAACTCCAAAGCTCCATTGGGAAACACTTAAATGATCTTCAAGGGTCCACTCCATCTTGACTTAAGCTTTCTAGGAAATAAACGAAGTCGTGAATTGAATAAAAGCACCAAGTACCCACTTTTAAACTCCTTCTTTTTAATGTGAGCATCATGCCACCTTTTTGCTCTTTCTTTATACAACTTAGCATTTTCATAAGCTTCAAATCTCAACTCTTCCAATTCATCAAGTTATAACAATCTCTTCTCACCTACAAGCTTCCAATCCATATTCAACTCCTGAATTGCTCAATAGGCTCTATGCTCTAACTCCAAAGGTAAATGGAAATGCTTTCCATACACAAGTCTATATGGAGTAGTACCTATGGGTATCTTGAAGGCTATCCTATATGAGCAAAGTGTATCATCTAACTTCAAAGCCTAATCTTTCCTTAAAGTGCTTACTACCTTCTCTAAAATCTTCTTCAACTCTCTACTCTCCATTAGGCCACTAGTTTAGGGGTGGTAAGGGGTCGCCACTCGATGATGCACATTATCTTTTCAATAGAGTTTCAAAGGTTTTGCTGCAAAAATGAATCTCTCTATCATTGGTTATCAGTCTAGGCACTCCAAATCTAGGGAAAATCTTCTTGATAAATCTTTGCACCACCTTGCCATCATTGGTTGGAGTAGCTACGACTTCAACCCACTTCGAAACATAATCAACTCCAACTAGTATGTATGTGTTACCTAAGGAGGATGGGAGTGGTCCCATAAAATATAAGCCCCACACATCAAATATTTACACTTCCATGATGTTCAAAAGTGGCATCTCATCCTGCTTTGATATGTTGCCCCCTCTCTGGCATCTATCACACTGTAGCACAAATTTTTGGGCATCCTTGAAAAAACTTAGCCAATAGAACCCACATTCCAAGATACAAGTCACCATCTTATTCGCTCCATAGTGTCCTACATACACTGAACTGTGACATTTAGTCAAACCGTCAGGCTTTTCATCTTTAAGGACATACCTGCGAGTCACATTGTCAGCACAAATTTTATATAACATAGGTTCATCCCAAATATAGTGAGAACACTGGAATAAAAAATACTTCCTTTGTTGATATGAGAGATTAGAAGGAAGAATACCATATAAGAGGTAGTTTGCAATATTTGCAAAGTAAGGACGAAAAGGATTTTCTACCATCATTAAAGCCTCATCAAGAAAGCTCTCCTTGATTTCCTCTTCTTTTTCTTAGTGCCTCCTTCAAGTCTTGATAGATGGTCCACTACAACATTTTCTTGAATTCTTGAAGTGGAAGCACCTACTAAATAACCGTAACCTTTGCATCCTTCTTTGCAAAGGCATAACACAATGCCTCATGGTCTGTTAAACCAATAACTTGTGAACCCAAAAGGTAAGAACAAAATTTCTCACATTCAAATACCACTGTAAGTAATTCCTTCTCTGTAGTGGTGTAGCTCCTGTCAAGGTCTTGTTTGCATAGTAGATAGCATGTAGCCTTTTCTCCTTCCACTAGCTAAGTACATAACCAATCGTATGGTCACTTGCATCATACATAATCTCGAAGGGAAAAGACCAATCTGGCAACATCAAAATGGATGTTGTTATAAGTGCCTTCTTTAACCTATTAAAAGAATCCAAACAATCATCATCAAACATAAAAGGCACATCTTTAACTAATAAATGAGTTAACAGTCTAGCAATAAAAGAAAATTCCTTGATGAACCATCTGTAGAACCTTACATGACCAAGAAGAACTCAGATGCCCTTGCTATTGAGAGGAGATGCTAGCTTTTCAATCACTCTAGTCTTAACTCGATCTACCTCAATCCCCCTATATGAGATCTTATGACCAATACAATTCCCTCTTGGACCATGAAATGACACTTTTCTCAAGTCAAGACTAGATAAGACTCCTCACATCTTTGAAACACTCTGTCTAAATTAAATAAGCAATGATCAAAAGAATCTCTAAAGATAGAATAGTCATCCTTAAATACCTCCATGATTTTCTCATTCATGTCAAAAAAAATGGCCATCATACGCCTTTGGAATATCTATAAGTGAAAGTCCTATAAGGATATGTGAAAGTGGTTTTCTCCTGATCCTGTAGGTATATAAACATCTGATTGTATGCTGAGTATCCATAAGAATGCATAACTAGCCACCCTCTCAATTATTTGGTCCAAAAAAGATAAAAGGAAATGATCTTTCTTGGTGTCTAAATTGAGCTTCCAGTAATCAATACACTCTCTCTAACCTATGATGGTTCTAGTAGAAATCTCTCACCTTTTTCATTCTCCATCACTATCATGCCTCTTTTCCTAGGCACACACTGTATCAGACTAACCCACTTACTATCTAAAATCGAGTAAATGATCCCTGCATCCAAAAACTTCACTACCTCCTTCTTCACAATGTCTTTCATGTTTGGATTTAACCTTCTCTATCTCTCACTCACTATTTTACATACTTCTTCTAGGTTAATCCTATGCATCACTATATTGGGGCTAATCCTCCTAATTATAGAAATTTGCCACCCTTTGACTTTCATCATCTTCTTTATGGTCTCCACCACTTTCTCTTCTTGCTTACAATCCAATTAGTTAGAGATAATGATAGGTAGGGTATGGTTCTTACCTAAAAAAGTGTATCTCAAGTGGGAAGGTAAGGGTTTAAACTCTAAGATGGGTGGCTTAACAATGGAAGGTGGTGTGTATGTAGCCATTCTCTCGAACTTCTCCTTCTTATCTGCCTTACATAATTCCTCTTCTTTCACACTCTCATCCCTGTATGCTTCAATAACTTCATCAACTTCCTCTTTAACCTCCTTCACACACTCATCCATAACCTCCTTCATACACTCATCCACAACATCAATTTTCATACATATAATACCATCCATCGGTTTCTTTAAAGATTTAGACATGTTAAATGCAACTTGCTCACCAATTCTGAAAATAAGTTTTCCTTTATGCACATTAACTAATGCTCTGCCAGTATTCATAAAAGGCCTACCCAAAATCAATAGACAATGTTTATCTGCTTTAAAATTCAACACAAAAAAATTAACAGGAATGATAAATTTATCCACTTTTACCAACACATCTTTTATAGCTCCAAATGGCCTCTTGATGGATTGATCCACAAGCTGAATGAGCATGGATGTTGGCTTGACCTCTCCTAATACTAATTTCCTGAAAATAGACAAAGGCATCAAGTTAATACTTGCACCTAAATCACGTAAGCATTTAGAAAATTCAAAGTCTCCAACAACACCTAGAATAGTAAAACTCCTTGGATCTTGTAGTTTTGAAGGCATTGTGCTTAAGATGATTGAACTACAATTCTCCATCAAGGTTATCGTCTGATTATCCTCCCCAAGTGCATTTATGTGTGAGTATGTCCTTAAGAAACTTCGCATACTTGGGCTTGCACTCTAAGGCTTCCACCAATGATAAGTTAATCTGAAGCGTCTTCAGTTTCTCCAGAAACTTGGAAAACTGAGTGTTTGCATGATGTTTTCTCACCTTAGAGGCCAGTATTATACAGCTAGCCAACTCACTATCATCCAGTAGCTTCTTATAAGCTTTTTGATCTTCATCAGATGCATGGATGGCAGGGGGGATCGGGAAATGATTCATCTAGGACATATCATAGTTTCTCATATTTGAGAACAATTCTCAAATTCTGTAGCAAATCGAAGAAGTTTGGTCCCATAAGTTTGTTGGAATCTAGTAAAGACTGTAGGTTCACACTAAATAACATTGTAGTGATTCAATAACCTAGAAGAATGAGAGAAAAGTTAAAATGTACATTAATGCATATTTATAAAGGCTTTAATAACATGCATTATAGGTCCCACTATTCTTATTCAAATCCATAGCCCTCACTACAAATTCGAGAAAACTTATAGTTTTCTTAATGGGTTGATATCTGATATCACCAAGAATGACCTTGGGTTTACCTAATAAGCCACCTTAGGCCAATCGGTAGGTATCATTCATACCAATTACATACATTTATGCAACTATCGACTCGTGCCATCAACTATTGATTTAGCACACTCATTAGGTTATCAACTCTTGATTTATATACATCCCATGTGTATTTCCCAACTTTGCCTCTATCCACGTTGACCTTGGGTTTGCCCAACAAATCAGTGCTTCCAATTAGGATTAACCCATTAATCCGAAAATATAATTTCCATGGTTTAAACATATTCGTGTAAAGCGGGCTTGGGTTTGCCCAACAACCCAACTCTAAAAGAACTCTGGTTCTTGCCATATCAATGGAAGGTGTAAGTCCTAATATTCAGTTGAGGGATTTGTTTTTTGGTCTCATCAATACTTTAAGCCTATGTCTATAATTACCCTTAAAATGCATCTAATGAATGTATCACATAAAGGAGGTTTAACTTAGGTTGTAACTTGACTATGCATCTAAAGATCGTGATTCAATTCAACTCTTGAACCTAATCGGGTACTAGTGCTAGTCTTAACTAATCCGAATTATAAATGTGATTTGATTAGGAACCCTAAAATTCAATTATTTTGATATCCAAATTAAACACTTTAATCCTTGTATTTATGCCTTTCTCTAGTCACACTAGAAATGCTATGCTCTACTTGGATTAATTCTAAATTAATCCCTAAGGTTTCCAAAATTCCTATACACCAATTAGTCCTCTATAATATCCCTAGATCATCTCCAATTTACCTAAACAATTTCGACACATGCCAAAATTATCTTGACAACTAAAATCATCAAGATAAATAAGTTAACCTACAAGACACTGAAGAGACTGATTTGATGTTTAAAAATTTACAGAACCCTGATTTCGAGCGCATGCATTAAACATGTTATTTCCATCAAAATAATATATATCTTATCACATAAGAGCCTTTTTTAGGTCTTGTAACCGAAATACACATATTATAAGTCATTCAGTAAGTCAACCCCATCAACTTTCAAAAAGTTGACCAATACTGACATTGACTTTATTTATTAATTGAATCAAATTCGATCAATTCCAGAAAATTTCCAGACCCTTATACACATTGTAAATGTGTCTAATAAAAGACTCTAGAACCTAATTCTTAGGAATTATTTATTAATAATTAGGAAAAAGCCAGCTCATCACATGTTTGTGACACTTGTCACATTACTTCTAACACAAGTCATACATTACATCTTGCATGCATAAGATAATCACTTTAAAAACAAGTGTCATGCATCTCATACATGTTGCAACTTCTCATCTTGCATGTGCATGCATAAAATTTATAGAAACAATTTTTATAAAAATTAAAATGGAATTTTCATGCATGCATATTCATCACATTTCCAGAATTTATAGAACTTCATACATGCTTCAAGCTGAAACTTAATTCATAATAAAATAGAAAATGGTATTCAGTTGCATTTTTATTTTACATAAAAATAATATAACATCTTATAAACAATTAGAGAAAAAAACAGAAAAAAAATTCTAGAATTAATAAGAAATTTTAAAGTTAGCACATGCAAAAAATTTTCCAGAAAATCCCATAAATCGACATAAGAACAGTCTGGATATAAATTCGAAATAAAATAGCAAATGACCTTCAATTGCAATTTCCTTTTACAAAAAAATATAACATATTATAAAAATTTATGACAAAGAAAAACAGAAAAAAAATTTCTACAATTTGCACGAAATTTTCCAAATCAACATGCAAGTCAGTTACAACCCAGCAAACAATTTACACATGTCAATACGTCATCTAACACATGCATAAACAAGCTCTGATACCACTGTTGGGTTAGCCATGGTTGCATGCATATGAATGCGGCGAAAGTGTCAGAATCTCGTGACAACCCCAAAACACCAAGATCATGCATACATGTAAAGATATGTAAAAAACATGAAATAATAAAACTTTTTACCTTAAGTATCTCCTCCTTTCTTTTTTCTTCTCCTTGTTTTGGTTATTGCAAACACCAAATCCTTCCTTGATCTCCATGAACACACAAAGATGGAAGAGAAAACAATGTATAGGGTTTTTAGAGCACCAAACTTGATGGATTCAAGTAGATGTTTGAGATGATGAAAATAGGTTAAGGATCTTGCTATATGCACTTTGATTCATACAACAATTGTATAAATTGCAAGAACAAGACTCAAAACACCTCTCACTCTCTCTAGAACTCTTCTAGAACCCTTTCTCTATAAATTGAGTGTGTAAGAAGTGAGGGAAGCTGGTGTACATAAGTGAAGAACTTACTTATATACCATTTTGTTCCCTCTATCACGATCGTGGCCATTGAGCCACGATTGTGGAACTTTTAAAAATTGGGATCGTCTTTGGCCACAATCATGGCCCTATGATTCACAATCATGGCCTGCTTAAATTAGGCCATATATACTTGTTTTTCATCTAATCTTTTATGCATGTGACCCTTAGGTTCCTGATTATTTTCGGTAATTGAATTAACTCTCAATTCAATCAAATCATGAAGGATTTTATGATGCCATTTTACCAAAATATAAGTTGATTATCAAATGAACTCTTCAATATTTAATTATCCAAGTTATGAACCTTTCCATAGACAATTACTGTGCAATTCATCCTTTCACCATACTATACCCCAGTTGGTTCAGAGTATGGGCTATGTGTCAACTCCCATTTGACTAACTACGTCACATCTAGTCCAAGTGACATTAGTTCTTGTCTTGGGATCTCATTACTCTATGTGTCATTAAAGATTCTCTTCATGACACATAACTACTCTGGCCAGAGATTCTCGAGTAATGACCCCAACAAGAGGTCGTGGGTATCATCTCCTTCTATCAGGAGTGGTGAATCCTTTATTGGCTACCCAATTACCTTTGAATACCAATAGTTATACCCAATCACCACATTAAAAGCAACCTCGTCTTGAGTTAAATAAGGAATGATGTCAAAGCACAGGATTGGTTGCCAGGATATCCTTGAGTACCTTAAGTCTAAGGACATTTGCACCATTTCTATGATGAGATTAATCATTGGCATTCGATAGATCATTCATATGATAATTTCATAATGGTTCATCCGATGTACTTACTACCCTTAGTAAGCATCCACATGTTAACTCTAAATATCTCATGTTTATATTTTATAAGATCCATTGCTTTATCAAATCAAGAAGTATAATATGTGCTAATCTATTTGGATTAATAATGTCCTGTCTTATTAATCCTATGACTAGGGATTATTTAGATACTAACATAATTGCACATGATACGAATCTCATTATCATGATATCTTTAATGTTATGTTTTGTATCATGGACTTCATTAATTCGTTTTAAGATCAACATTAATTCATTTATATAAAAAGAATATCAAATTTATGAAAAATGCCTTTCACTTTAGTAATCAAAATAAAGTCTTTACAAAAGTGCTAAAGGTGATTGCCTTTAGAGGACTACTCTAATGCTCTCAAGGTGTGATTAATTGTCCCTAGACAAAATAAATGGAAATGATTAAGTGATCTCTCAATCTACAAAATCAATCCACCAATTTAACTAGTTATGAAGTTATCCTATGGGTAATCAACTAATTAGCCAAGATCTCTCTTTAACTAATCAATTAACTTGATGAATGCAGGTCTATAGAGTGCTAATTCTCATTATACAGCCCTACAAAATTTACCCAACTCAATTTCTCAATATATTGCAACGCAACATTCATCAAAAGAATCATTTATTCAAATCAACAAAGTAAGAGTTCAATAAGTAGTTCAAAAGTAATCTCTACAAATAAATTAGCCACTCGTGATGTCATTAACATCCCCAACAACCAGAAAATGCATAATAAAGATGCTAGAAGAGAAAAATGAAATAAGAACTAGATGAAGCAAACTCCTCCTCCTCTTTGCCCAATTCTAGAAAATCTGGAGTTAATGTGCTCTTTTCCTAATCTAGAATGGAAATCTTGATTCTTTAACTGTCTCTAGGCTCTAAATATGTTTTTTAGCTCAAAACGAAAAATTCTCATGACACCACCTTTAGAATTAGGGATTTGTGCCCTTATATAGTCACAAGAACCTAAAAATAAGTGAAACACATGTGTCTCTTCTAGTTAGGGATCCCATGATCATGGGAATTAGCATGAATCCCATGACCATGAGTTCTTGTCTTACAACTCCTTCACTTCTCGTCACAAGAACTTAAAAATAAATGAAACCCGTGTGTCTCTTTGGGTTAGATCGTGGGTTCCTGTCTTACAACTCCTTCACTTCTCTTCTCCTCTCTTAGTCCCTAGCTCAATCACAAAGGTGATCACCTTCCATTCCTACATCAAAATGACCAATTCTTACCCTAAATCCACATCAAACATAAAATAACAACCATTAAGATCAAACTAAACAAAAACATACAAAATAAGTCCTAAAACACATTAATAATAACCTATTATGAAAGAAACACCTGCTTAATACTTAGAAAAAACACACATTTATGCATAACTATTGCTTCCTAGCATAGCTTGAACCAGCAATATGGTCAGGAGCTGTAGCAGCATTTGACATAATTAACTCATCCTTATTTATTGTTATACTAACCTGTTCAAGCTCTTGTTCAACCTGAATCAATTTTGGTTTCCATTCCTTCCTACCAAGTTTCTTCCTGTGATTAGTCATATCATATCCATACCCTTTACAGTTATCACATACGATACGCTTCCATTCATACTAAACTACTTGTTACATAATAATCCCCTTAGTATTCCTATAATAAACAGTTTCAGGCATCAATTTACCAACTTCAACTTCAACTAAGAGACGAGAAAAGGTAACCCCTTCCTTTAGTTATGTATTCTTATTAGCCATCAAAGGGATACCAATGAGAATGCCAATCTTGCTCAATCTATCAAGACTACAATATTTACATCAAACATTAGCAACCTAATCCATATCGGAATTATGGATAAAGATTCCTTAAGCATATCAAAATCTTCAGTCCATGGCCAGAAAATAAAAGGTTTTTTATCAAAATTGTAAATTCTAGTTTGGAGTACCTCATCCTTGCTATCCAAATAATCAAATCTTACCAAAGTGATACCATTTTTCATAATTATGATTTTATTAATACCAAAACCACCCCAAATACGCTGGATAAACCCATTCAGAACAGCTGGAGGAGGCCTTGCACCTATTACATAACAAATTACAGCCTAATTCTAGTAATCAATCTTAGTCTTAATGCCATCATATTTAATGATACCTAGATTAGCACCATCACAAACAGCAGGTTGGACAAAATTAAGTTTAAATCCAACATTTTGTAACTTTGAAATATCGAAAGAATCCCAAACTGATTGGTGGTTACCTGTTTCAATTATTGAAGGCTCCAACTATAGAGAACTCTGGTCTGCCCAGGAAACCCTTCGGTCAATAACATTGTGCACAGTAGGTTAAATTAGTTGCATCCATTAATTAACTTGTTCTCCCATCCTGGCAGTATCACCAGCTCTTCCATTCATAGTAAGATTCTAGCAAGCATCCATTATAACAGTAACCTATGTAGGCATCGATTTGTTTTTAGCCTTATTTAAGCTCCCAATCACATTTGCATTCCCTATTCCCACCAAATGAGCCTGTGAATCATTCGAAGAGATATTCATTGTCAAGGAATCCACCTTTGCATTAATCTTTGTAGATGTTGTCTTCTTCCTTGCCATACTCAGCACATGATAGCAGAAATCTTATTGTTTCAAAAAAGATTTCTCCCTCTTTTGGAATCATTAAAAAGAAACATATTATCTATAAATACATGATACAAACTGTCATGCATCAAGCTAACATGGTTAAAAACTTCCTCACTAGAGTGCTAATGAATATTTAAAGAGTCAAAACAAAAGGTCAATTAAGATAGTCATCCCTAATTATGTCTAATTTGAAAAAATTCTCAATTTTAGTATTGTGCCTAAGTTAAAAGATTCAATTAAAGCATTAAGGATAAGTTTTGAAAAAATTAGAAGTTATAATTGCGACAAATAAAAGAATCAATGCAATATCCAACAATCAATTTCATAAAAGAATTAGTAGATTTAAATGCCCTAAAATTTCAATCAAAATATAAACATGAAAAAGTGCCCACAATACCAATATTGAACAAAACTAAAAACATATCGATATAATTAAAAGGAAAACAAACTTAACTCCTTTTACAATTAACTATGAGGGCATCAATTTGAAAAGAAGAATTCTTAATTATGAAAAATCTTGAAAATCTCAAATGTGAAATTCAAAAATGACAATTTTTCAATTTGATGCAATCTAATGTGATTTTCATGTAATGAAGGATGATTGTTTTCAAAGAAAAGAGTAGTTTAGGGTTTTGGAGGATATAAACGTAAAATAGAATAATAGAAGAAAAATGGATAAAAAGATATTAAAAACATGAGGATTGGTTTAGCTACACGAATCAACAGATTAATCAATATTGGTGTTTCAAAGAGAGAAAAAAGCGAACAATGTAGGTTTGGTGGAGATTTTGGTTTAGTTTTAAAACCTGACTATACTAATCAATCTGTAAGTAATATTAAGAAACCACCAAAGGATATTAGTCCAACAATCTGGCTATTTGGGCGACCATACCATCAACAAACTTAGTGGAACTATATAATTTCTTAGAAAAGAGAATATTGGTCAACCAATATGAGTAATTAGGTGACTAAATAAGCATCCAATCAAAGAACAAACTACTTGCAAATGTAGAAAACATGATTTTTGTTCTTTACACTGGTCGACCATGCTTTAGATATCAGTCGATCATTGTGTTTTGTAAAGCTTAAAAACATCTTTACAACTCAAATTCAATCATTAAAACTCTTAATGAGTCATGATAAAATCGATCAAGAATTACAAAAACATTAAAAGACACTATAAGCATATAAAGTTAGTCAAAATGAAAGGGGATGTTTGTCATATAAATTTTCAACAAACATATTTATGTCTCCTTTCACTACAAGAAAATAGTAGTTTAGCGACGGAAAATACCGATGGAATAACCAAATATTCCGTCAGTATATAAGATTACCGACAGAATATACCGACAGGGGGAAAGCGTCGTTGATTCGACCATAGCTAACTTTACCGACAGAAATTAAATTTCCGTCGCTAACTTTAGCGTCGGAAAGCCAGCCATCGTCGGAAAATATAACGGAAGTTTACCGACCGTCACATTTTTTCGTACGTAAATTAGCGTCGAAAATTTTCATTCCGTTTGCAAATTTACCGACTGTAATGCATTTACTATCAGTAAATGCGCTTAAATGTTACCGACGAACTGTTCTATCCGTCAGTATATACAAAAACAAGTGACCGACGAAATTTCGTTATGTCCAACGGTAACGTTTTTGATTAAATTTTTTTAACATTTATATTTTCATTATATTTGATGATGAAACGTTACATTTAATTTGTTAATGATTAAATATATAAAT